>JACJUY010004420.1:6429-27060 GCA_014220935.1 Platorchestia sp. MABIK
CCGTCACTGAGTCACGGTACTGAGCAACGGCGCAACGCAAAAAACCAAGCACGTAGTAACGTCCTTAAACTACGACTGTCCAGAGCACACTGCCTGCCGGTTGCCCGCAGCCGCTCGGTAGCGGCGGCAAGATCGCCATCTCTCGGAGGCAGAGCGCACACCGTTAGAGCGCCCTCTGGCGGTGGCATACACCACAATACCACATGACTTTTGCACAGCAATATCCATCAGCATTCTAACAGAAGTTAGACGTGCTGTTGAAGAAAAAGTCTCCGTAAAGTCTACATCAGCTACTTGGGAATATCCCATGGCTACATAACGAGCTTTGAAAGTTTCCTGATCATTGGGATCTGACTTAACACTATAGACCCATCATCCCCAAATAACAGAGCTATCTTTTGGCTTTTCAACAAGTTCAAACGTTTCATTATCGGCTAGTGCTGCCATTTCATTACTCATCGCCTTTTGCTACTCAATAGAATCTGGGGACGAAATTGCCTCAGACTTAGGAATACTGCTCACTCTGTAGCAACAATCAACATGATTAGTGATATCCAACTCATCTAGGTCTACAAAATCTTTTAAATAAGTTGGAGGCTTCTTTTCTCTCAGAGGAAATCTTCTAGTAGGCTTCTCATCTAAATGAGTTTCATTTTGAATCACTTCTGGGACAGTACCCGGTTCCAACTCAGCCTCAGCCTTATCTGTCATCCTACTTTCATTCAACTCCGCAGGGTTATCCACAGCAATGAACTCATTCTCTTCCACCACATTTCCAGAAATTTTATCACAGAATGTGACACATCTGACTCTTTTTATTAGACGAGTTTCAGGGAAATAAATCAAATAAGCTGGGCTGCAAGGATCTTAACCCACAAAAAATCCCTGTTCTGACCTGGGGTCAAGCTTTCCTGGGTTCTGACTCTTGGCAAAACACTTGGAACCAAAAATGTGCATATTACTCAGGTCAGATTTCTTTCTAGTGAACATCTCAAAAGGAGCTTCGCCTGTCCTTTTGTTGAAACACCTGTTTCTAATGTAAGCAGCTGTTCTGACAGCATGATTCCACAATTCTTTTGGGAAATTTGCCTGTAGCAATAGACACCTTGCCCTCTCCAACAATGATCTCCAAGATCTCTCAGCTGTCCCATTTTGATGGGGCGAGTACGGAGCCGTAAATTCGTGCTTAATTTTATTCTCCGTAACAACAGCTTTGAACAAGTTTGAGGAATACTCTGTGCCGTTATCTGTTCTTAAACGCTTCACAGAGCCAAATGGAGCAGAATCAGACAAGAATTTTTTAAATGCTTCAACAGAGTCACTTTTGCTTTTCAGAAAATACACAAATATAAGCCTTGAAAAATCATCTACAAACGACATGACATACATGGAATTCTCAAGAGAGGTAGGACTTATAGGTCCAGCTAGGTCACTATGGACTAGCTCTAAGGGTTTCTTTGATTTTTCATCAGGGACTCTATTCCTATACTGACACATTTTACCCTGGACACAGATCTCCCAATGGAAATTTTGCTTGTCGGTGATTTTCATTCCTGTAGCAACACCTTCTAGGCTTAACACGTCCTTTACATTACAATGCCCAAGAATATTGTGCCACTCCTTCACAGTGTGTTCACCAACAGCATTTACAGAGTCAACAGAGCTTACAGAATTCATGTAATACAGCTTACCACATTTCTTAATATTGAATTCAGTCCCATCTGAAGCAAACAACTTAGCAACATTTTTACTGAAATTAAATGAGGCACCCTGATCAATAGCAGCCTGAACAGAGAGTATATCCTGCTTAAAACTATAAATACAAAGAACATTTTTGAAAAGTACACTATGTTTCCTATTTCTGGCATCAGTCAGGGTAATCCTCGCATCACCCTTACAATCTACAATATTGTTCATCCTAGACCCATCAGCTAATTCAATGAAATGCTTCCTAGGGTCAAAACTTTTATCTAAAGAGACAAACTTAGATTTATCACAAATAATGTGAGCAGTAGCTCCACAATCCACCAGTAGATTTTCACTGTCTGCAACAGAATCACTTTCTGGGTCTGCTGATATCCTAAAACAAAAAGAACTTTTCACATCTTTACTATCTGTTGCCATCGCTTTCACGGTATCTTTCTTTCGGCAAAAATTAGTATCATGAGATGCACTTTTACAAATGGAACACCACCGGCTTTTATTTGCACTGTAACTTTTACACTCAAATTTCTTGTGACCTGACTTACCCCATAGGTAACAAGTAATTTTAGTGTCTTTAACTTTCATAACTCTTTCTTCATTCTCATTGTGGCTCTGCCTGGTCTTCTTTGTTTCCTCTTCACTCTTGAGTGCTTGCTTGAATTTTTGTAGATTCATTTCTGAACTGTCACGTTGTGCGATGACGGTAGAGAACGCGTTGTAGGCGGCTGGCAATCCCCTGATAATCATGGCGATTATCAATCCATCGCTGATATTTTCACCGGCTTTCTTCAGGTAGGAAGCAGTTGTCTCTGCCCACAGCAAGTAGTCAGCTACCGTCTCGCCATTTTGCATATTCAGCGCAGCCAGCTCGCAATACAGAGAAATAATTTCGGTTTACTGCTACCGAGGTAATGATCACTGTAATATAGCGGGAAAAGTTAGTTCTAGTTAGACATACCAAAAGTTGGCAACGCTCGTGACAGCAACAATCGCAGCCAGTCTCCTATTGGTCTCAGGCGTAACAAAAGTAGATGTTGGCTGAGTGTGTATATAAATTACCTAATGTGGCTAAGTATCTAACTTTCTAATTTCTAAACTGATATAACTTAATTCTACTCTACTCTTTTCTATATATTCCCACCTATCTCCACTCTACTCTTGCTGGCCACATGTCTGGTAATTGAGTATTTAAGTTGTAAGGTATCTAAGAGGTGAGTGAATTATTTACCTTATGGGATGTGTCATTGCTATTGCTATTGATGTACTATTTGTGTTACTATGCCTATGTTGATCTAATGTTGGGGGTTAGTGATATCTTAACCCTTTGGTGAAGCCTAGTGTGGAATTGCTATATTCTGTAGGCTAGGTTAACCTAAATAATAATTTCTTGGATGTGAGAGAAATAACACTGGCGACGAGATTTAGGTAGAACCACTGGGAGTGACTAAGTAGTAGTGACTAGTGAGGGAACCTAGAATTTGCCTAGTGAATTTTGTTGTTGATTGTTTCTGTTCACTGGTGTTGCACCACCTAAGAAAATTCAATCATGCCACTGATAGGTTCAGTGGGAGAGTTTAATCCTTTAGAGGAAGAGTTTGTTGACTATGAGGTTTGGTTGCACTGCTACTTCTTAATTAACAAAATAGGAGATAGTGGGAAATCCCCCTCACTAATTTCTCTCGTGGGTCCAAGAATTGCTAGACTCATCAAGGGCCTTGTGTCTCCTAAAAGTACCTTAGAAGCTACTTATGCTGAGATGGTTGAAGCGTTAAGACGGCATTTTAAGCCCACACGCAACCAAATCTTCGAAAGGTTCCGGTTCCATAAGCGGAACCAGAAACAAGGGGAAAGCATCGCTGATTTTTTCGCTAGCTTGAAGGCCCTTTCACATACCTGTAATTTCAAACAGGAAGTGCTAGAAGAGACTCTGCTGGACAGATTCATATTGGGTGTGTCCAGTAATGACATTCAAAATTGCTTGCTGAATGAAGCTGGCCTGACATGGCAAAAGGCCATAGATCTAGCTACTGCTAAAGAAACAACACTGAGAGAAACAGTGGGGTTGAGGCAACCTAATTCTATTTTGAATGTAGGTCAGACTAGAGTTCAGCAAACTGCTTACAAGCCTCAGGGCAAGACTCAGGCACAAGCTAACCCCAAATCAGCATGCAGCGGCTGTGGTGGTTTGCACTGGCGTAGAGATTGCCCCTATACAGACAGTAATTGTCATGGTTGTGGCCAAAAAGGTCATCTAAAAAAATGTTGTTATAAACTAAAAGGGCAGAAATCTGCTAAAGGCAACAAAAATAATTTTGTGCATGCTATGCATGAAAAAAGGGGGAGGGAACACCACCCTCACCCTATTGGAACTAGCAATGTAACCAGTGCAGACTACCCAGTCCCCAATCATGGTTGTTATGGGGAAATATTTTCATTAGCCGAGGAAATGAAACCCCCAATTAGAATGAAATTGTTAATAAATGGTGTGCCATTAGAGATGGAGGTAGATACAGGTGCTGCCAGGTCTATCCTTTCAATGGCCACCTACTCTAGAATACCAATTAAGACAAGACCCGAGCTGAGACCTTCTGATGTTAAGCTTAGGACTTATGGGGGAGCTGAACTAGTAGTTTGTGGGGAGATTAGGGCTAGCATCCAGCATGAAGCTAGTGGTAGGGCTCCACATCTAGCAACTATTGTAGTTGTAGACAGGGAGGGGCCAGCCTTGCCGGGTAGGGACCTGATTAACTCCCTAGGATTAACTATAGTTGCTAATAGGGTACATAAGTTGGTTACCCAGGCAGAAGGGCTAGTACAAAAATTTCCCAACCTTTTTCAACCAGATCTAGGTTGCTTTAAGGGCAGGAAGTTCAAAATTGAGATTGATCCCACTGTAGTTCCTAAGTTTTGCAAGCCCAGGAATGTGCCTTACTCACTCAGACCTAAGGTGGAGGCAGAACTAGATAGACTGGTACAGGAAGGTATTCTCACCTCTGTACAGTACTCTGGATGGGCAGCGGCTATTGTTCCCGTGCTCAAGGCTGATCAAAGCATCCGAATCTGTGGGGATTGAAGGCTCACAGTAAACCGGGCCGCTAGGCTAGGTACCTACCCTATACCCAGGGTGGAAGATTTATTTAGCAGGTTAGCAGGAGGAGTTATATACTCCAAGCAAGATATGTCTCAGGCATACGCTCAACTACCCTTGGATTAAGACTCCAAGGAACTCACGGTACTAAACACCCACAAGGGTTTATTTGCCTAAAACCGTCTCAGTTTCGGAATCGCTTCCGCCCCCGGGATCTTTCAGCGTGCCATGGAAGGACTATTACAGGGCCTCCCAGGAGTGTTCTGCTATCTGGATGACGTCCTGGTGAGTGCCACTAATGAGCAAGAGCACACCAAGCGTCTCCATCAAGTCTTATCTAAACTACAGGAGGCAGGACTAAAACTGAAAATGGATAAATGCCAAATTGGAGTGCCACGGGTATCCTACCTTGGATACCAAATCGACAAGGATGGATTGCACCTCACTGCAAAGAAGGTAGCAGCAATCCAGAATACACCAGCTCTTACTAATGTGACTCAACTGAGAGCTTACCTTGGGCTCCTAAATTTCTAAAGGAAATTTCTAAAACCATCTGCAACTATGCTGAAGCCCCTAAATAACTTACTGAGGGATAAAACCACTTGGAAATGGGATGCAAGTCAGGAGAGAGCAATCCAGAAATCTAAACAAGCACTCCTAGACTCCCAGACCTTGATCCATTTTGACCCTAACCTACCCATAGTGATAGTGGCTGACAGTAGTGCGTATGGTGTGGGAGCGGTGCTGTGTCACCTTATTGAGGGAATTGAACTATTTTGTCTATTTTGTCTATTTTGCCTCCCGAACCCTAACAGCAACCGAGCGTAACTACTCCCAGACTGAGAAAGAAGCTCTGGCTATGGTTTTTGCACTCAGGAAATTCCATTGCTACCTGTGAGGACATGACATCACTGTGATAACCGACCATAAGCCTTTGTTAGGACTATTTGATCCGGGTAGAAGCATTCCTCCGATGGCATCCGGGCGCATTCAGAGGTGGGCTCTTCTGCTGCAATCCTACAAGTTCACCTTGCGTCACCGGCCTGGCGTGCTGTTGGGCGCGGCTGATGCTCTCAGTCGTCTACCTTTGACAACTCCCGAGGAAGCCACGCCCATTCCAGCGGAATGGACGTCCCTAGTAAACTTCCTCGAGTCAGCTCCGGTCACCAGCACCCACATTCGCGATGGCACCCTAAGGGACCAGTACTTTCGAAGGTAAACAAATACTGCCAGGCAGGCTGGCCTTCGACGGCAATCGGGGACCCCGATCTTTCTCCGTACACTAGGAGGAGAGACGAATTGTCCACACAAAATGGCTGTGTGCTCTGGGGAGCAAGAATAATTGTGCCTCAAGCCCTCAGACAAGCTATCGTGGATGAACTTCACTCTGGCCATGCAGGATCATCCAGGATGGAGGAATTAGCTCGCAGTTATGTATGGTGGCCCCTTCTGGATAAAGATCTAGAAGAAACGACTAAGTCATGCAGCGAGGGCCTGAGCACTCGAGCCGCACCGACGAAAGCTGAACTCCATCCGTGGGAATGGCCGGTGAAGCCTTGGCATCGCATACACATCGACTACGCGGGCCCAATGGATGGAAAATATTATCTAGTGATCGTGGACGCACACTCTAAGTGGGTTGAAATTTTTCCCACAACTACTACAACCTCTAGCGAAACGATCTCGTGCCTGAAACACACTTTTGCAACATTTGGATTTCCGGTAACAATTGTTTTGGACAACGCAACGTGTTTCACATCGGCTGAATTCCAAGAATTCGTGAAGGCATGTGGTATGCGGCAAATTACAAGCGCACCATATCATCCTTCAACTAATGGACAAGCAGAGCGTACGGTACAAACGTTCAAGAAGAATATACGGAAGTCAACGGAACCATTACGCCTAGCACTAGACAGGTTTCAGTTCAACTATCGGCTAACACCCCACTCGACAACAGGTGTTACGCCTGCCGAGCTGATGCTTGGCAGGAAAGTTCGCTCCCGTCTTGATCTACTTTGGCCGTCAGAAGCAATCGCGTCCAAGGTCGCTCAACGCCAGGACGCTCAGAAAAGATACCACCCAGGGTCTCGCGCGGTTGACATTCCACCCGAGTCACCTGTGATGGTCCGTCAATACACGCCGGGTCACCCAAAATGGACTCCTGCTACCACCTTTGAGAAAACGGGCCCGGTATCCTACAAGTGCCAACTGAAGGAGGGAGAGGTCGTTCGTCGACACCAGGACCAAGTTATTACCTGCTCGAACACTCTCCCTGAACCCATGGAACAACCTACTGGGGAAACCGTTGTGTTTCCACAACCTGCTCAAAATCCATTCCCGCCACCTTCGACTAATGAACCTGACCCAGAATTGCCTGATTACTCGATTCCCACCCAGGAGGCCATGTTGCACGAGCCTCCAAGTGCTAGCATCTCGAGCAGGTCTAACCGGGTTCGGAAGCCTGTGGTGAGATTAGACCTTTAGGATTGACCAGGTACAATAAGGGGGTAGGGTTACAAAGGGGTGTTCCTAATTAAGGAGGGAGGGGTGTAATATAGCGGGAAATGTAAGTTCTAGTTAGACATACCAAAAGTTGGCAACGCTCGTGACAGCAACAATCGCAGCCAGTTTCCAATTGGTCTCAGGCCCAACAACAGTAGATGTTGGCTGAGTGTGTATATAAATTATCTAATGTGGCTAAGTATCTAACCTTCTAATTTCTAAACTGATATTACTTAATTCCACTCTACTCTTTTTTATATATTCCCACCTATCTCCACTCTACTCTTGCTGGCCACATGTCTGGAAATTGAGTATTTAAGTTGTAAGGTATCTAAGAGGTGAGTGAATTATTTACCTTATGTGATGTGTCATTGCTATAACTATTGATGTACTATTTGTGTTACTATGCCTATGTTGATCTAATCTTGGGGGTTAGTGATATCTTAACCCTTTGGTGAAGCCTAGTGTGGATTTGCTATATTCTGTAGGCTAGGTTAAGCTTACTAATAATATCTTGGATATGAGAGATATAACAATCACGGAGTATCTTCATAGATTTTCTTCCATCTCCATAGGCGTCTCGGATAATCAGTGAGAGACTTTTGTCATCGAGTTTTTGCACTAGCTCAGAAAACACTTGCTTATTCTTTCCAACATCCAGACTTGATTCTTCGCCCTTAAGGACGGCATTCAACGATTTCAAGTCTAGGTAGGCCCGAAATTTAACTTCCCACAACTCATATCTTTCATCATTGCCATCAAAAGTAAGGTTACTGGGCCCATAACCTGTTAGACCAGAAAGGCCTCGTTCCATCTTTGAATATGGAGTACGACAACGATTACAAGTATGAGATGTGAGGAAAAACAAACACAATAGGTAAACTAGGAACTGTTACATTGCAGGTCCGTCTGGCATGACGGCGAGAAGAAGAAGAAGGTGCTCAGTGAGCCTCCACAGGAGGTTTAGACATGAACACAGAAAACGGGACGGAAGTAATTCAATGGGTGACTGCGACAACTTATATGCATGTATAAATATATATACTGAAGTTAGATCTCAACATCACCACACAAGAAATCACCACAGTCAGAGCCAGAAAATCCTAAATTCCCTGCACCTCTCCGAACCTTTTAATGATGTAAAAAATATGAAAAAACCGTCTCCACTCCCATTTGTGAACACATGAATTCCACAATGGATGAAATGAAACGATCATGGAAAATAGAGCTGTTTCCCTCCAAAGCCGATGGACACTGCCTCCTTCATGCAGTAGCTCATTTGCTTACGAAACAATCAGCATCAAAATGAAATAACAATTCCTTAAAGACAGCAATCAAAACGGAGAGCAAAGCAAACAAAAGCACACACACTAAGTTTGTTGACAAGAACAGCGCAGACATGCAAAACCTAATAGATAATTACATTGACGACAAACATTTTGAACAAGCTGCTGTAGACCTCATACCATTAATCATCTCAAATGTGATAAGTCAAAAATTTCTCATCCTGGATGAACAGGATCTTTGTGTTTTAAAAATATCAGTTGATCCCTCATCAGAGTTATAAAATAATAACCCTCCACTACTGCTCCATCGTAAAACGATCACTACAGTGCCCTTGTCACACAAGGCAAAAATCAGACTGGGGTTTCCTCATCTTGATAAACTGCCGCTGCCTAGCTAAATAGTAGACTTTCTCACATAGCAGATGCTGGGCCAAACACCCTGGGTGGCGTAGACAAGATGGATGAATCCTCGGAACGATCCCATCGAGACAGTAACTTTGCTACCTTTAAAAACAGTCCTATTACCTTTATAAGATAAAAGTAGAATCAAAATAAAGCATTTAAATGCTCAAAGCCTGAATGGTAAATTGGATGACATCAGAGTAATATTAGTCGCTGAAGACATTGACATGTTACGTGTTGCAGAAACATGGTTTGATTCACGAACCCAAAGTTCATTTTTGAACATTCCTGATTACGTGTTATACCGCTACGATGGCGCTCAAACAAGCCGAGGTAGTGGATCTTGTTTTTTATTAAAGAAATGTACTCAACATCTTCACTTCTAGCGAATAAAGTTTGCGAAGGCATTGAAATGGTTTGGTGAAGAGTGCAAATAAAAAACATAAATCCATAATCATCGGCAGTCTCTACCGGCACCCATCGTCTCCCCTAAGTCTAACACTAAATTTCATCGAGGAACCCTTCAAAGAAATCCTTCAGGCAAAAAAGTCATTCTTTGCTTTCGGAGATTTTAATGTCGACTTAAGAGATAAAAACAATCAGCTGAGCAAACTGTTATATAAATTAAGCCTATCACAAATGGTCAAAGAACCGACTCGCATCACTAAAGTCTCTAAAACTCTGCTCTATCTGGCAATCCCGAATAATCCCACTGTAATACTTAGTACAGTAATATCACCGTTAATTTCCGATCATCACTCTATAGAACGTAAAATTAATATTGCAAGGGAGAGACATAAATACCGCTTAATGACTTATCGCTTGAAAAAGCATTATTCAACTGAACTATTTCAAGAAAACTACTCAATAGGTCCGCCAAATTTCAGAATTTGATGCAATCTGACGATGTTGACTTTCAAGTGTACATCTTCAACGAGAACTTCACAGCAGCTATCGACGAATGCGCACCTTACGTCACCAAAAAAAAACAAGTCAAAATGCACTGTTTGGATTACTGACGAAATTGAAGAGATGAGCAAAAGTAAGAAAATTAACTTACGCGTGTTGTGTAGCTTCTTTTCAACCTAACAGCAGGTTTAAATAGCGGTAGCTGCAAACTACAGTTTCAGTAGCTTTAGACTACCAAGGCAGGAGTAAGGAAACACTGGTACGCACGTTTCAGTGTAGTGACCTCTGTCGGTTACAGACTTCCTCATAAAACCAGCCGTGCTCAGGAAGTCAGGTAAGAGCGCGTAACAATACTTTACACAGCTCGTAAAGGAGGAGCGTGACAACAGCTTCCGGAGCTCGGAAAAAAAGGAGCGTAACAACCGCTTCCGGAGCTCTTACTCACAAAACCAGTGCCACATTATTAAGACACATATTTTAACAAACAACAATTTCCCTCCCTTCAGATGAAAATATGACAAAAGGAAGGAAGAACTCAACAATCCATTCGCATTTCAGGTTTAGTTATTATACTTGATTTACGAGGTTCATTTTCTACAGGCGGCCTGCTTACAGGCTGCAAAGCAGAAGGCTCAGCCGCCTTACTACTGACAGATCCCAAATTATCAAAAGAATGAAGCAGCTGATTAGAGTGTCTCTTCCAGATTACATTTAATGCCAAGATTTGAACCTGAAAGATATCAACAGCAACTTTACTAACAATAATTCCTTTCAGCCACTTGGGACAATTTCTTATATTCAGAGCAAGAACATGATTACCGACATCAAATTGAGTTGCATGCATAGGCTTAGACCTGGACACAGAATATTTAGGATTAATTCCATCTGTGGAAGTAACAAATTTACGATTGCTGAGCACAACAGAGTATGCAATTTTTGTGACACTATGAGGAATACAATGTGATTAAAATAACGCTTTTGCTAGATGGGATTTGAACGATTCGGGAGAAGAGAGTTTTTTCAACCGGTCTTTGATGACCCTTACCCCCTTCTCAGCTTGACCATTGCTAGCTAGAGAATAGGGCGGAGGTATGAAGTGCTCAATGCCACTGTAAATCAGAAAATCTTCAGTCTTGAGAGGAAAAGTTAGAAGCATAATCATTTACGAGAACATCAAACAACCTGTTTCTGCTGAAAATCATTCTCAAAGCATCAATAGTATCTGACACACTCGTGGATGGTACAACTTCGCATTCAATATATTTAGATAATGCATCTACAGCAATGAAAACCATTTTATTCTCGTAGGAAAAGTGATTCACATGAATACGTTCAAAAGGACGAGAAGGAGTTACGTTTCTAAACTTAGATTTTGCTCGATTTAATTGACATTGAGGGCAACATTTTGCGATGTCTTCAATAATTTGATCCATTCCAGGAAAACAAATAACAGATCTGGCCAACGACTTCATGCCAGAAATGTCAGGATCTCCATCATGAAATGTTTCAAGAACTAAACTTCGTAATGACTTGGGAATTAAAACCCTTTCTTTATACAGTATACAACCTTTCATGATAGTCATCTGAGGTTGCAGGTTCTTAAATTTAGACAAATTAAGATTAGGTTTAGGAGGCATGCCAAACTTTATGTAATGTTTGAGTTGACAGAGTTCACTATCCATACCAGAATGAGTTTTTACATTTTCACATTTCATAGGAGTTTTATAGAGAGAGTTCACTGCGAAGATCAATTCGTACGGTTCTAGTTCTGTTACAGTTGTGGGTAGAGGGAGCCTACTAGACAATCGCTATTTGCGTTACATTTACCTTTCGAATAGCTGAAAACATAGTCAAACTGGGAAAGTTTGAGAGTCCATCTTTGAATACGAGTGGAACAATTGAGAGGTACGCCTTTGTTATGTGCAAAAAGTTCACAAAGCGGTTTTTGATCGTCATGAATGAGGAACATAAGGCCAAGAAGAAATATATTGAATTTTTCGACGCCAAAAACAACATTAAGGCTTCCTCTTTCGATGTTAGAATAGTTTCGCTCTGTATTATTTAGAGATCTTGAAGCAAATTAAACAGGACACCAATCATGAGAAGAATCAACGCGTTGCATAAGTACGGCAGCAACCCCATAACCAGAATTATCAATTAAACGCATTTCATAAATCAATTTTGGAGAAAACCTTTGCGTCACCGACTTGAGAAATTACATCATCAATAACAGGTAGGACGGATTGAACGGGATTCAACCAATTGTTAATGTAGGATGAAAAATCTCCACAGATTCTTACACTGCCGTCAGACTTCAGAACATTAACGGTAGGAGATGCCCATTGGCTACTATACACTTTAGAAATTTTACCCATACTCTGCAAACGCTTTAGTTCGGTATTGACAGAGTCTTTTAATCTTACAGGAACAGGGCGTGTTTTACAAAACAGGACCTAAATTAGGCAACACATCAAGATGAACGGTATCTTTAACGTTAAACTGTGAATCCGATGACAAGTACGAATCAGATTTCGAAGACAAGCTGTGGGCTTCAGCCAGAAAATAAAGTCACGAGAGCTACGGTAGCACCCCTACCAGCACTCGGACTCACCTTCCACAACAGTCGTCCGCCGCTTGAAGCCGGCCGGGCTGCCGGGTATGACTGCTCAGATGGTAACCGTCACCCCTCCCGGAGCAATATGATTACTCCTACCAGTTGCCGGGTGCTCTCACCCTGGACAACTGCACAGCTTCCCTACTGTATTAACTCTAGTTTCTCCGTAGAAACTAAACCAACTCCGTCACAGAGTCACGATACTGAGCAGAGGCGCAACGCAAAAACCAAGTACGTAGTTATTTCCTTACTCCACGACTCTGAACGACACACTGCCCCCGGCCGCACCCACGTTAAAGTTGCTCCACTCTGTGTGCGTGTGCGAGTCTGTGTACGTGCATGGCTAGTCACCGTCACCAAAAACCACGCCCACTTTAACAGCTGCCACACGTCGCTGCGTGACATAATTGTAGTACAAAGATTTATTATGTTATAGCTTTGCCATAGAAGTATCATTTAATAATGGATTAAAATACTCTATGTTTCATTGTACACTTAAATATCACAGCCGTCTTAAACGACACATAATAAATGAGTTAAACCAAATAAGAGCGCAGTGACTGCGATTCTACCGTGTCATAATGTCTCGTTCGTATGTCTCGATGTACTGTTTACAATGTAAATCTTTTCAATTTATATTATATATTTGTAGTTCATTCGAACGATTAACACATTCTTTTTAATATCAAGCGAATAAAAGTATTCTAACAGGTTCTTTATTATTTGAATTATATTAAAGGATTCAAGTGCTGAAGCGTTCTGTAAGATGCCTTTTATGTATCTTCATCCCAAATGAATTCGATTCATTTGTTTTTAAAACTTTAGTGCAAAACCTTATTGTGCGCATATCAGAATATTTACTATTCACTTCCATCTCGTATAATGTCATACTATTTTGGTCGAAAAGTGCAAAGTAAAGGAACCTCAATGCTTTCATTGAAGATGCGATAAAGATAACTTGACGCTAACACACGAAGTTATGAATTTCATAAATTTCACCACAAATTTTTCACCATTTTAGTTTCCCTCAGGAAATAGTCCCCCATCCCCTGTCATATATGACATACTAATGTGATGCTTCATCAATACCGATTTTATTCCCGCTGCTCTGGCGATGAGATAGTTTTTAAATGAATATTAATGTTCGTGGCCACATTATTTAATACTACCAAGTGAATTATTTTTTGTCTTTACGTGTCAACTATGATTTATTGGACGATATTTAATGTAATTTTCAAAACTTCTTACATAAGTTATGAAAAATACATTATAAATGAAAGACAATTGCATGTAGTAATATTTATTTGTTTTGTGATACATGCTTTCCTTATTTATTTTGAATTAAGTTAAGATCGTTCTTTTAACTTCTCAACCTTACGAAATGTTTTTAGTTTTTGCGGTGTCTAAATAAAAAAGAATTCATGAAACATTTCTTACTGCAAAATGTCAATCGTTAAATTCTATACATCTGTCAATCTATAAAATGCAACGCTTCGATGAGAAACTATCATCATCTTAAGGCTGAAAATTTTTAAGTAAATCATATTTTTTATTTTAATAAATCACATTCATTTCCCCAGTCATGAAACTCGGTGCGGCTTTAAATAGCAATTTCAACGCACATTACATTTTCCTGATCTTGACTGTTCGCCGGTAAAGGTAGGAATTAAAAATCATCTGGTAATTCAACACATAGCAAATTGCACACAAGCTCGCACTCAACATTGCCATTTCTAAATCATGACTGGTAATTTTTTGTAAGCAAGTGCATAACCTAACTGCATTGCGACATCTGGTAACTCATTCTAGTTAGACGATAGAACGACTTCTGGCTATGAAGTCAACTCTGGACCAGTGCACATGACGCACCATATACGCACACGGACGCTGCAACACACGCACACAGAGTGGAGCTACTTTGACGTGGGTGCCTCCCGGCCGCCCGCAGCCGCTCGGCAGCGGCAGCAAGATCACCGTCTCCCGGAAGTAGAGCGCACACCGTTACAGCGCCCTCTGGAGGCGGCAAACACCAAAACCATCGGCATCTACGGATGCTTTATTTCCAATTCAAGCCTGATACATATCACCTCGTACATTGATTTTTCAAATACCTTAAAACTAATACCAGGACGCCATGACGCTTTTCCCCGGTCAAGACCGGTACCCATTTCAGACACCTGGGTAGAATGGGGTAAAATCGCCACCAGCTCCGGGACTCGAACGCTCGTTGCCCGCACGAATGCAGGTCCTTAAGACACCTATGGCGAAGTAGATGTGTAGTGCGACTGCAAAAAATAAAAAGAGTTTATTTCCAATTGAAATGGTACACAACATTATTGTTTTTTTAAATATCCTAAAGTTAGGAAAATACACGCATGTGTAATACCCACACATGAGTATTGTAATACCCATGTCACTACTCGCTAATCGAAAAACATGATTGAGGACAAGGTATCTCTTGTGCTACTTAAAAAGAGAACATGATTTCTTCTATCACAATCAATATTTGAGAATACTGTTTTTTGGTGCACACTGGCAGTAAAATACGAGCTCTGTGACTTGCGGTATAAGTAATTTGTTGAAAATAAAACAGCTGGATCGAAAAAATTCTGCGTCTAAGGCAGCGGGGTTGACATTCAGAAATATCTTTTTATTACTCTGTATGGACTGGTATTCCAATCAAGGGACACGGAGAACATGTTTTACATCTTGCAACGAAATTATGACATTTCCATGCTTATAATATTGCCACACAGAAGTCTACGTGACCTAAAAACATGAAAACTATGATTTTACAACTGAGAAAAAATCGTCACCTAGAGCCGGGATTCGAAGCCACGATGCAGGTACAGGGCCTAAAACGACAAGGGTATGACCAGCACATTGCAACAGCGCGTCATAACTAAGGTCACCGCGGCATTCGTCAGCCCGGATTTTTGGGCAAGGAGAACCTTGCTCTCTTCTATCCCCAGGGAGCGTATGAAAGTTTTATTATACACTCCGGAATGGAGTATGAATTGATGTTTAAAATGAAATCAATTTCAAATTTTTAGGTGGAATAGTTCAGAAATTATAACGCGTCTAAAATGAGCCTTATAGAGAAAATCGGCCTACTATTGAGAGGCCACGAGATCCCCGCTTCCTGCCCCCCACAGGGGCGTAAAAAAATTGTAATTACATGAAAATGTTGTACTCGTCACTAGCATTAATTTGGTACTAATTTCAAGATTGTACGTTTTATAGTTAAGAAATTACCCTTTTGTCAGGGTAATTCGGGAAGGGTCTTAGATGGGTTCTCAAGAACGGCGCATTGGTCCGGTTAACAACGATCGGTAGATCAAGATCAAACGAGTATCAATCGAGAAAAAATCGAGATTGAACTAGCGCGCTCAGCCAAACTGAATGTGAAAGCTTTACACGATTTATAAGACAAATTCATTTTACATAGCAAATGAAATCTTCAATAGAAATACCGCTAGAAAAAAGCTAGAAACTATTAAAAAAACGCTAGATTTCCCGCTAGCCGCTAGATGCATTATAAAACCGCTAGATCTAGCGGGAAAACCGCTAGATTTGCCACACTGGACCGTTTGCAGCCGGTCGCTCCAAAATTTTCAAGCATGGCTCATCTGCCTCATACAGTCTGTGCCAACCCGAAATGAGCATATAAACTCACGAATTCAGCACCAGTTCAGATATGTCTCCAGACATATTTGCGGAAGTGAGGGGGCCTTTAAACACGGAGGTGGATCACTGATGTTTTGGGGTTGTTTTACTGCATCGGGTACTGGAAAATTGGTTGCAATTGAAGGGAAGCTGAACTCTGATGACACTATTTCTATTTTGGACAAAAACCTGAAGGTAACAGCTAATAGTTTGGGATTTGGAAGGCGGAGGGTATTTCAACAAGACAATGATCCAAAGCACACGGCCAAGTCTACAACCAGCTGGCTCCAACGAAGAAAAATGTGCTGCCATGGCCTTCGATGTGTCCTGATCACAATTCCATTGAGAATTTGAGGCAGGAATTAAAAGTCGACATCAACAAGAAAGCTCTAAAGAAAGTTCAGGAACTGAAACGCTGGAACAATATTTCATCTAAAACAACGGAAAAGCTTGTCAAAAACGATAATCAAAGGTTTCTAAATGTTATGAAGATTAAATGTCACGATATTAATTATAAAAAATGTACTTAAATGGTATATTCACCTCAACAAAGTGTAATACTACTTACTGTGTGAATAATTTTGTCTTAAGTGTTTCTGAAGTTCATCTTGTTAAATCTATTAACAAGAATATTTAATTCTAGAAATTTCGCATTATTGTCACTAATATGTGCTTCACACCCTGTGAAAATCTTATGCCTGTGGCAACAATAGTTTTTGAGTAATTCTAGAAAGTTCTGAAAGACGATGGGTGTACGAATAATTTTGTCGCTAACTGTACACACACGCACTCACAAGTCAACAAGTTTGCAAATTCAAAGGTATAGAAGATCAAATCATAATACCTACGCACACTTCAAAACTGTTGTATAATGTGTTGAATTATAATAATAATAACTCATTTAACGCCAGCTTCGGTCATAAACTATTTAGCTGTCGCTTTGGCATTCAGGCCAAAGTTAAACCACAACAATACAAGTTCACCACGACTTCCGGTTCCATTACATCGCAAAGTATCCACAAAATACATTTCAAAATTCCACACATCACATCTATCATATACAAGTCACAATTGAACTTTGGTATTACAACCCACCACTTCAAGTACACTTGAACGCATTGGGCAGCCGGACCCCGATGGGGGTTTCAGCTGCCCACCCATTTATGGCCAGGCGCCTAACCCACGCTGAAACCCCCAGAGGTAGCAACGTAGTGCGCCTAGCCATATTGCGACTTTATAGACACCGCCATATCAAAAAAAATTATTCCTAATTTACAATGCAAATCCTTTAGTATATCCAACCAGATTCTAGCATAAATGATGGGACTTATAAGTTAGCAAATACATTTATTATTTTAACGTATTCCAAAACTCTACCTATTGGGTTGTTGCAGGGCTGGACATGCTTCAATGATGAGTTTTATCGTTAAAACTGCGTCATTGCACAACCCGCAAATAGGTCTCAGGCCACGTGATTCAGGGTCTATGAGGTAGCCGTGGGTCATTGCAGTATGGTTCAGTCGCAGCCGGTAAATCACCACCTCCTCTTGGCGATTCAGCTTACGGACACCCTTCTTCCATCTTCCAGGGCTTGCTTTGATTTCCTTGAAGTTTCTGGATGCCTCTTCTCATTCTTGATTCCATATTTCGTAAGTTCTCTTCCTTATCACCGGAAACCAATCTCTGTACGGAACTAATACAAATTCAGCTGGTCTCAGAGCTGCTGCCTTTGCTGCATTTGCTGCCTGGTCTGCACGTTCGTTTTCAGCTATACCCACATGCGCTGGGACCCAGCTGATTGTGACATTGTAACCGTTGTCAATGATTTGATGGATCTCACTCACTATCTTCTTTAAAAGCTCGTTGTTTTCAATAGAGTAATCGATTGCCTGTATGGAGCTTTTGGAATCGCTGCATATAACAAAGTCTCGGTGTTGGGCTTCTTTTATATTTAAGGATAACATTTCCAAAAACTTGAAACTTTTTTCTATTGGACGTACGTCTATGAAAATTTGCAGACCACTAGATCTCTAAATTCTTAACAACTTCTATTTAAGAAGTTTTTTCATTAGGGCATAGAAAATTAATTATTCCTTATAACAAAAAAATAAAATAAAAATTTTCCATAATATCTCAGAAATTTACAAAGCTAGAGCAATGCGGTTTGTTGCATTTGAAAGTCAAATGTGTGCTCTAAAAATTCGTCAGATTGCTTTTTTGAGTATATTCCATTCCGAATTTATATGATTTTTTTGAAAAAGGTAGGGTAGAAGTTATAATTTTAGGGTAAAAAAGTCTACGGAAAGTTTTACATAAAGAATTTGGAAAATCCATTCTGACGAATTTTTAGAGCACACATTTCACTTTCAAATGCAATAAATCGCATTGCTCTAGCTTTGTAAACTTCGGAGTTTTCATGAAAAACGTCTTGAAAACTTGCTTGTTTTAAAAGATAAATTTAAATCTTAAAAAAGCTTCTTCTCCTACAGTTTTTGAGCTACAGTGATGATTTTGGTATCATTGCATGCGTAAAAACAAGGTCTTTCAAAAAAATTAAACAGTTTTTCAGGATTAATGTTTGTTCAAAAGTTATGACGTCATAAATTTGAATTTGCTTGTGAGTTTTTTTTTCAAATTTTTTCATTTTTTTTAAATCAAAATTGGAAATTTGAAGAAAAACATTTAACTTTTTGGAATTTCCACGTTATTTTGCATCCAATGATACCAAAATCATTACTGTAGCTCAAAAACTGCCAGAGAAGAAACATTTAGAAAACCCAACAAAAAATATCGTTTTCTATGATTTCCCATTTTCTTTTCAAGAAAATCGCATTTTGTAACGACGGATGAATGATTCTAAATTGCATATCCTATCAGTGTACCAAATTTCATTGCTCTAAATTCAATAATAAAAGAAAGGTTCGGAAGGGGACGCTTACCTTGAGGGATATGAATGATGAAATATAAAAAAATAAAAAAATATTTTTTTTTGAAATTTTAGGAAAAGCATTTAATTTTTTGGAATTTCCACGTTATTCTGCATCCAATGATACCAAAATCATTACTGTAGCTCAAAAACTGTCAGAGAATAAGCATTTAGAAACCCCCCCCCAAAAAATGTCGTTTTCTATGATTTCCAATTTTCTTTCAAAGAAAATCGCATTTTTTCATAGAACGTAAATGATTCTAAATTGCATTTCCTATCAGTGTGCCAAATTTTATTGCTCTAGGTTCAAAAATGAAAGAAAAGGTTCGTAAGTGGGATGCTCTCCCCCACTCGGGGGGCGCTAGCTCTATGATACGTTCCTGATATTTCTACAGACATTCGGGGCCATATCTCAAACTCTTTTAAAAGCAATAAAAAAAATCGAGAGAATCTCATTTATGAGTCCAAATGCTACAATATGGTTCCCTTAAAGCAAGTCTGATTGCATGCAATTCTGCTGTCATCACACTTGCTACTATAGGTAGAGACAACGTCTTGGTAACGTTTTCCATGACGGCTGCTGCTCCCACTCCTGATGGGGATTTGAATCCATCTGTGTAAATGATTTTACAATTTGGATAGTTGCTGATGTTATCTTCATGCATGGATCGTAATATGGAAGGCATGATTTCGGTCTTATTCCATATTGCTAGGTTTTGCTCAATTTTGGGTTTTTGAAGCATCCATGAAAAGGAGGTAGGCGTGAAGAAGGGTTGTACTGGCTGAGTAGGAATATTGTATTCGTTGATGGTCTTGCGGATTCTCTGAATAATTGGCTCAGTGATACATTTTCTGCTGGTGAAGTATAGTTCAAGATTAAGGTTATTCACACAAGTATATGCTGGGTTCAAAAAATGACATTTCAGTTTAAAGTAGTACCTGAGGAGCAGATCTTTCCTCCGCACTTCGAATTTAGGCTCATTACACAGCACTTGTAGGTCTGCTTTTGGTGTTGTTTTGAACGCTCCTGTGCTTATCCGCATTGCTTCATTCGCAACAACATCCAGTTCTCGCAGCGTAACCGCACTCGCAGATCCATACACTATACACGCGTAGTCAATCTTTGAACGAATGAGAGATCGGTAAAGTCGCATTAGGATGTTCTTGATCTGCGCCCCAATAATAAGATGACACTGATTTAATCAAATTCAAATCTTTACTACATTTGGCTTTCAGTTTGTGAATGTGAGTGATCCAGTTGAGTTTTTTATCCCAGTGGAGTCCAAGAAATTTTGTGCTTCAACTATTGGAATATTGTTATTTTCTAATTTTAATGTTGGAATCAACATGGGCTCATTTCGTTTGTAAAACTGCATTGATGTGGTCTTCGTTGATGAAAATCTGAATCCATTATGCGTGGCCCAGAGTGTGATTCGATCTATAGCTGATTGCAGGGTTTGTGTAACTTTGGCACTGTCATGATCCGAATTGGCGATGAGGAGGTCGTCCACAAATAAGGAGCTGAAAATTTCCT
>JACJUY010004420.1:33948-57104 GCA_014220935.1 Platorchestia sp. MABIK
GTCAACTTGAAAGTGTGTCATGGTGACACACTTAAGTGTGTTATTTTGACACATCCAGGTGTGTCAAGATTTCTCTGAGTGCAGCTGATAATTCAGACATTCGATTTGAGTTTAAGTTAAGAGTTTTATTATCAAACTTATTATCAGACACCCGAGGCAGGCATAATAATTGCAGCGCGATTTACTTGACTCAAACTTACTATTTTTTACCTCGTCAGTCAATAAGGACAAATGCGAACGTCTTGATTCAATTTGTATTACCGATTTCTGGTTCAAGACATTGGAAGGGCAAAACTTCACATAGACATTGTCTCCCGAGATATGTCTTTAGAAGAATTTATAGAATTTTTCAGTGATACTTTCAATATTCCTTATAGCTTTATAATGATGAACAAAAACGTTCACCCATTACAGGGAAAATATTTATGGAATTTGAATCAAGTCTATATTCCGAAGAAGTATTTTTAAGATTTTGTAAATACTTTGAATTTGAAACATCAGTCTGTACTAACACAGATATTCCAGTATTGGAAGTATTTCATCCTATATTTTACACGTCTTTTTGATATTGTATTTTTGTTTCACATTTTATTGGAAATCAGAGAGGAAATCATTTTTATTAATCTGGAAACTAAGATAGAAACAAAAGAAATAGAGGATTAAGGTGTGTAATGGAGGGATTTTGTAAAAATGGGATTGGGGGACTTTTGAAGATGGTTCCGCATTTGCTGAAATTGCCCAAAAGGCCTAAACTGTGCTCGGATGCCTACTTATGCACTACTCATCCTTACATACTGCTCAATTCGGTGTTCCTCATGGATATATTCTTTGTCCGCTTTTGTTTTCTATATACTTCAATGATTTCTTACCAATGCCCCCTAACAGAAGAATTTTCTTGTAGTCAGATGATGTTGAACTTGCAATGACAATTTCTGTAGCAGAATTACCGAACACGCGAATAGAAGCTGAATGCCTCTTTAGTGACCTGAAATCATGTGACCACCGAAAACGTTTCAGACTAAATGTGAGCAAAATGGCAAGCATAATTGCCGGTTACAAAGGTAGAATTAGGAAAACTTCAAATCTGACTTTAACATTAGAAAATGACGTTTTTAAGCCATTAAAAAACTGAAAATTAAGGCATTTGGAGCGATCAAAATCTAAGGTATCCATAAAGTTTCTTCTCCGTTTCAATAATTGATTACAAATGCAATTGACAGGATGTTTTATTCAGATTTGTTGTATTGTATTCAGCGTTTATTAAATCATTAGTTGCACGAAGCACATCAAGACGGTATTCCATTTCTTGCCTTGTTCGCTGTAGCATAGCCTCATCAATTGTAGCAATGGCATCAGTAATCCTTTGCTTTAGGTCAGTATATAATGTCATTATCTACTGTATGTCCGATATACGATATCTTTAATATAGCCCAGAGAAAGAAGTTCAGGGGAGTGAAATCTGGTGAATATGGTAGCCAAGGACTTGAGCTATCTCTTCCAACCCACCGGTCTGGAAATCTTTTGATTAAGGAACCGACGAACATGCAGTCCCCAATATGGTGGTGCACCATCTTGCTGAAAAATAATGGTTAGTTGAAGGTCATTCAGTTGTGGTGCCCTGTATTCAGGTAAAAGGTCAAAGTTAACATTTGTAGTAATTAATGTCATGTTGAATAAAAATGTACCAATAACACTGATGAAGCTGTGTTACAGCGAACATAGCAATAAATCAAGCACCGTTTTAATGTGCTTTCTGCAACTAATGGTGCCTTGTAGAAGTATATTCAATGAGGTAAAAACATCAAAAAACCCTGAATGAAAAACAGCAAATCTGAATAATATATCCTATCAATTGTTTTCGTTACATACTGTTGAAATGCTAAAGAGACTCTATAAACAACCTGCATGTCCTTCAAATATCATGTGGAGGAAACTTACAACAGGATTTACATAACTTTAATGTTTTTTTATCGTGTAAAAGTATGCTAGATAAAAGTTTAAATTATACGGCATTCAATGTTTATTGTAATCGCGATCTGACTATTTTAGCGTAGTAAGGGACCCCATACTTTAATATTTTCAAAGAGCATTACAAAAATGTGTGAATTTCACTGCCAGTGGAATATGCAAAGGTCACTTCGGAAACTGCGATCATGCAACTCCTCCCCGAAATACACTCGACCCCGAAATAAACTCGACCCCGAAATAAATTAATAAACTTATTCAAAAGAGATTCCTTTCTCATGAAACCCAATTCATATTTTCCTCTTTATACCTCCCACAGAGCAATGTTGACATTGTACAAATCTTTCCCCCATTGAACTACATGCCGAATCTGACAAATTATGTTTCAGTCAACTACCGTTCATCTGACGTTGGGCAGAAAGAACGAAAGTTGGGTTTTATTCTCTGTAGAAATCACAAGGTCAACAGAGAATGGTTGAAGAATATTCTTTCCCGTTTTAAAGAAAAAGCTTCTTCGGTGTATTTGGGAAAAATATCCCGTGGAACACACGTGACCAGCTCTAGGTGAAGCAGCCTGCTAAAAATATGGAAAAAAAGAAAAGAAAACAGTTTGTTTCCAATTGAGTTGAAACAAAAAACATCACTGCGTTTTAAAAGAGCTTAATATAAAAATCCTTTGTTGATGTACACACATGGGGTCGTAATACCCAAGTTCATAGTCGAAAAAAATGATTGAGAAAAAACACGCGTGATAAATACATTCCCTTTGTTGCGTAATCTAGGTTCGACAAAGCATGTAAATACAAGTTGAAAAAAATTTATAATATCAGTGAAGATGTATTGTTGTAAACACCTATTCGCGCGCACTTACATTGAAATACAAGCTTAGGAACGTGCTATATCATGGATTACTGTTGAAAGTAAAATGGGTGGGTTTGAATAATTCTCCGTCTCAGACTATATGTGATCAACGTTCGGAATTATCTTTTCAATCCTACGTATCAACTAGTATACCAATTAACAAGCTCGGAGAAAATAAAATAGTTTACCATAAAACCAATTTATACTTAATACGCTACTAATACTGACACAAAGGAGTTCACCGGAGTCAGAAACATGAAGTGGATTGTAGTACAATCCTAACCATAAAGTTTTCAAAATTGGATAAGTACTAGAAATTAACTACCTAGATAATGATGCCATATTGTACTCACGAGCGTAAGAAAGGACAAATTGCCACACATGGCAAACCAGAACCTTTTAGGACATAAACAAGAAAAGAAAACACTAATGTCCAATAAAGTTATTACATAAGATGAATTACATCGCTTTTTAAAATGTTTTAATGTTAACGTCCTTAGCGAATATATATGTGGGTACCATGATGGCCCATGTCAATTCTTGTTCAAAAGACTACGAGGACAACATGTAAATGTAACCTATAACAATTTAATTGAAGTTTAAGAATGTTGATTTACGTATGCTATAAAAGAAATATAAAGATGAACTCAGTGGAGTAAAACGCTATTGACAGTCTCTACATTTACATATGAGCTTTGGCTTTTGTAACATCAGTGAATAATGTTGAAAGTCCTTGTAGATAGTTCATATTCTGAACTAGACAGTCGAAGTTGCGGAAATTTAAAAACATCTTCTTGTGCCAGCAAAACAAATTAGAACTAAGTTAAGTGCCTCAAAGAAATGCTATAAATCACACAACAAATTTTTACTTCGTATATAAATGCTTGACAATAATTAAAGGAAGTAACGTGTTGAGTAACGCTACGAGTTGAGAGTTAATAAAAAACACGTTATTTATAGTTCAAATGCAAGTAGCTAGGTCAGCAATTTTTGCAGTAGCTGTAGTGCGTATAATTATACAGTATATATATTTATCAATATACCTTCACACACACATTTGCATACATACATACACACACATACATACACGAATGTATATATCGCAAACAAAACTATCGGTGAGAACTTCTCGAAAATTGTGTCGTGAGTTCAACGCTAATCCATGAGTGAAGCTAGACGACATTGCCGAGAGGTTGAACGATCAGGGAAATAGCGTGAACAATCGCACAATCCAGCGCTGTCTGAACAAGGAAGGCCTACACGGACGCCGACCTTGAAGGACTCCACTCCACAAAGCATGTCATGCTGCTGCTCGCTTGAACTTTGCAAAGTCACACTTGGATAAGGACAAGGGCTTTCGGGAGAGAGTATTATGGAGTGACGAAACCAAAATCGAGTTTTTTGGGCACAATGACGTGTAGATGGTTTGGCGTAAGAATGGCGAAGCCTTCCTGCCGAAGAACACTGCGCCAGCAGTTAAACACGGAGGAAGATCACTGATGTTTTGGGGTTGTAATGCTGCCTCGGGTACTGGAAAATTGATTGCAATTGAAGGGAAGATGAACTCTGATGACTAAATTTCTATTTTGAACAAAAACCTGAAAGTATCAGCAAATAGTTTGGGACTTGGAAAGCGGTGGGTATTTTCAACAAGACAATGACCCAAATAACACGACCAAGTCTACAACTAGCTGGCTCCAAAGAAATAAAATAAATGTGCTGCCATGGCTTTTTATGAGTCCTGATCTCAATCCCATTGAAAATTTGTGGCAGGAATTAAAAGTCGACATCAACACGAGAGCTTCAATAAATCTTAGGAATTGAAACGCATCGCCATTGAAAAATGGAACAATATTTCATCTGAAACTAGGGAAAAGCTGGGCAAAAACTATAATAAAAGGCTTATAAATGTAGTGCAGATGAAAGGTCACGCTATTGATTATTAAAAATGTACTGAAATGGCAGATGCACCTCAATAAAATGTAATGCTACTCACTGCATGAGTGATTTTGTTTTATGGTGTTTCTGAAGTTTAGCTTGTAAGATCTTTAAAAAATTATATTTTGTTCTTGAAACTTCGTATTATTGTCACTAAAATGTGCTTCACTGTGAAAGTCTTATGTCTGTGGAACAATAGTTTTTGAGTATTTTTAGAAAGTTTTGAAAGACGAGGGGTGTTCGAATAATTTCATCGCTGACTGTAGTTGCTCAAAAAAAACGTGTCCCATCAATACTACAAGAAACAAGAGCTTACTTTAATTAAGACATAGACAATACTGTCATAGTAACTCAAAGCAACCAATGATTCTCCAGACAGACAGTAAAGGACTTTGAAAATATGAGGGAAAAGAGAGGGGTTAATTGTTTTGAAAGAAACCGCCTGAGGCCCACAGTGAAGGAGAAGGGTGCTCAAGGCAGTAATAGAAGGCAGCGCTGGCAACCGATGTTAAGCGAGGTTAAACAATTTAAACAATTTATTTACCACAAGCGATACAGAAATAGATTGTATCTAAAATCTAGTACAATGGACACCTTTGAGTATAGCTACTTGTGTGCCCAAATAAGTTTAGCGATTTCTAGGGCATCTTATCATCAACAGTTCATCAGTATCATCAACAGTGTTAAGGTGTACAGTTATGTTTAACCTAATTTATTTAACCTAGGGGCAAACTAGACTGATCAATAAATTGGTTCTCTCATGATTCGATGCTTAATTTTTACGAAAATAGTTTATATGGGCTAGACAGGAACAGTATATTCTAGAAAACGATTAGTGCAAACAAAAGATTTATGTCATTAATCATGACAAATTACATCATCAAGATAAGTCATACCCCAGAAAAAAATTTGACTGGATTACCTTATGTGATTAATATTTTGATAGAAAGATGGATTCAAGATTTGTTTTAAAAGCTTTGTAAGAATTTTTTCCACGGATCTCAGCAGAGATCGCATTCCAATTCTTTGTTCCAATGAAGTGAATACTGTGTTATGACCAAGATTTAGAATAATGAGGAAGTATTAGCTTAGTTTTATTGCGGGTTGAATGATCATGATGGTCAGTCTGTGCAGTTAATTAATAATTGTCTGAGTTCTTGTTTGCCATCATCAGTCAGGGTTTCTTACATGAAATTACAAATGGGGAGCTTATAGAGATCCAAAAGCTTGAGTATTTTTAAACTTGTGAATGAATCAATTGTGTGAGCATTACTTTCTAATTTCTATACCGCTCTAATGGCCCTTTTTTTTAAGCCCAACGAGCATGATGGTTTCATTTCTATCAGTTTCGTGCCAAGCTTCTCGTATTCCGTATTGTAGGTATGGTGAAATGATCGTTCGATGAAGTATTTTTGAAGATTCTTCGGAAAATATAATTTTACTTTATCAAGGATTCCAACGGATTTTGATAATTTAGCACTGATATGTGAAATATGCTCTTTGAATGTCAGGTGTTATCTGATACAATACCCAGGAACTCAAGTTGGTTTCTTTAATTTCACCATCATCAATTTTAATGAATGGAAGAGGCACATTTCTCTCGTATGAGAAAATAATTTACTTTGTCTTGTAGATATTGAGGTAAAGTTTTTGAGCTTTCAACCACATTGGTACCTTTTACAGCTCATTACTTACGCTCTATGCAATTTAAACTCCGTTTTTACTTGGAGGAGCCCCAGAGAGAGTGCTGTTATCGGCAAAAAGTATGAATTTAAAGAATAACGTTGATTTAACTGGATCGTTGATAAATATCAAAAAAAGGAGAGGCACAAGGACCCAACCCTTTGGTACTCCACGGTTGATTGTCAGTAGTTCCGATTGTGCATCGTCAATGCCAACATATTGCTTACAATTTGTTAGGTATGATTCAAATCAATCATGTGCAATTCCTCGAGTGCCATAACAATGGAGTTTCGATAGTAAAATGTTATTGTCCGAGCAATCGAATGCTTTTCGGAAGTCAAGAAGCACAGACATCCACGCAATCGAATGTTTTTCGGAAGTCAAGAAACACGGACAAAACAAGCTATCCATCATTACATTTGGGTAAAGGTATTTTAAATTATTTAATACAGCCTATATACTCGATATTTCAGTACGAAAACTGCATTGTTTCGTAAGATTTCTGTTCAAAATATGAATGCAGTTTTCAACCAGGGTTGCGGAGTCGGAGGAATCAATTTGCAGCTCCGACTCCGACTTTTCAGAATTTTGCGACTCCGACTCTGACTCCTACTCCTACTCTACCTTTCCAAAATTTTGAGACTCCGACTCCGACTCCGTCTCCACCTTTCCAGAATTTTGCAACTCCGACTCCGACTCCACCTATCCACAATTCTGTGACTCCAACTCCACTTATTCACAATTTATAAGTTGAATATCACTGTTTGCAGGTGTTGTAACCTGTAAATATGGTTATCATGATCTTTATTTACGAACGAACGACTTTTAAATTGGCAATAGAATGTTAAAAATCAAGTTTTACTAATATGTATATACGAGAGTACATGATTCTTAAAAAATGACTGGATTCGATAGTTTCCTTCAAAAAAGTCGCAAGATACAGATGACAAACAAATAGATTTACCCTAATAGTACCCGCGATTAAATGGTCTTGTGCTTGTGCACTGGTGAAACTCGGATCGCAGAGACGGCCATTAAGCATCCTTATGAACGTCACAGACGCACACAGCAATCAAGCAAGCAACAACTATGCATTATATTTCAAATTATTATTAGCAAAAAAGTTTTCTACAAATTCGACATGCCTTTTAACCACGATAAGCTGCATTTTCTTAACAATAAATTCAATTTTCCAATACAATTTTTTACTTAAAAACAATAGTAAGCAGATGCCAGGTTTTTCCCATAGTTTGAATGGTATTTATGATACCATCCAATCAAGCTGATTCCCATTGTAATGACATAGTGGAAATTACACACAAAACACATGTTTATTCATAAATTGATGAAGACACCTAGCGTTTCATTTTATATATATATAGGGTATTTTTTTGTGAGAAGAAATTTCCACCATGTGTTGAAAACTCTAAATAAATAAATTTTCACGAATGATAAAATGCCCAAATTTCCTTAGTTTTGGAATTATAAGGACATAAAGAAATTTTGAAACCTAAAGTGTGATACCACATTCGCGCCAATGTTAGCGCACATTTTTCATTTCAAATTAATTCAAGTGAAGTTCAATATAATCCAAGACAAGTTTATTTTAATCCAAGTCAAGTTCAATTTAATCCAAGTCATGTTTGAATTAAATCAAAGTCAAATTCGATTTAATCCAAGTCAAATTCAAATTGATCCAACTCTAAGTTGAGTTAAGAATTGACACAATCACTCGTTAATTAGAGCGTTTTTTGCATTAAATTTGTTTCTTATTGGATGTAATGAGCAAGATAATAGTTTTTCCTTTCAGCAAGGAATTCATAAAACTTTCGCCTGTGTTACAATCTTAAGGCAAGATGTCGAAAAATGTTTTAAGTACCGCAGCATCAGGAGGCTGAGTGTGATTCAGATCTTTGACCGGCGTAGAGGCCCTATTACACGGGGCAATTATTGCTCCTGAAAGCAGCGACGGATGCCTCTGAGAGGAACTAACCGCAGTTGCAGCGCGAGTTCTAGTTGTCGCGCTTGTTCAGGTGCAGCTCAGAGCAACGGAGGAGATGCGGAGCAGTGCTCGACTGACCGTCGTAGAGTAAGGATGGTTGCGACACCGCCTCCCGCTGAGCCAAAGTAAACTCGGTCCGCCATTAAATAGGTAGTCGAAGGATTTAATACTTTGACTGCAGCAACTAAGTATTAAGTTCAACACCAAACTCAAATTTTAAGTCAATTGTAAACTATTTTGAAAATACCAAACAAGAAGTGGATCGTGCCTTCATTTAGAGATGATTAAATATTTAGAAAAATTGAGTTTGCGACTACTGGTCGGTCAGCAGCATTATGAACATTACCTCCGTGTAACACCGTTGGCGCACGTCACAGTCAAAGTGTAAATAAATGTCCGCGGAGTGTGTTATTTAAGCAATTAAGTATCATTTTAGGCACATAATTAGTCGTAATTTCTGTACAAAATAAAGCGGAATATTACCATTTACCATACATTCGTGATACGTTTTATTTTCAAATGTTGTCACTTTTCCATTATGATTGAATGCTTATCAGGTAGTATTTTATGATAAATAAAGTGCTCAGAAATTTAAAGATAATAAACCATAGGTTTGTAAGTTTAAACAAACAAACATCGGCATCTTAGGATGCTTTATTTCCAATCAAGCCTGATACATATGATCTTACGCATTGGTTTTTCAAATGTCTTATAACTAACACTCTATATAGGACACCATGACGGTTCCCCCGTGAAGCCGGTACCCATTTCCGACACCTGGGTTGAGTGGGGTATTGTGCTTGAGCTCTCCCTTATACCCAACGGGGAAAATCACCGCTCCAGTGCCGGGATACGAACCCTCGTCTCCAACAGACAAGGCCGATCCCTTAACCACTGTACCACCGCGAGCAACCAGCAAAACAGTTCAGCTGAATATGATGTAACTATCAATCCCATCAAGAAAATCGAAAAACATTACTACCCGCCACAAAGGTGACAGGAAAAAGAAGATTGACTCTGTGAAGTCAGGTAACTTTATGTGCATTCATTTTAATTTTCTATCATAAGTAGCGAGTAGAAAAATAGGTAATATTTTAATCGGCTGTCAATGATCAAACCATTTTAATTTGTTTTTTAGACTTGAACCTAAATATATCAATACAGCAAATGAATGAACTTAACACTTTGACTGCGACGTGCGCCACGGGTGGTACACGGAGGTAATTTTCATAATGCTGCTGACCGACCAGTAGTCGCAAACCTAATTTTCATCAATATTTAATCAAAGCTAAATGAAGGCACCATCCAGTTCATGTTTGGTATTATCAAAATAGTTTACTACAATTGCCGAAAAATTTGAGTTTGGTGTCGAACTTAATATTTAGTTACCGCAGTCAAAGTGTTAATTTAGTAATTTACTGTTTCTTCTGTTTATTTCTGTGCGGTATAAAAACACGAATTATTGTATTGATATTCAAATTTAAGCTGTAAAAAGATGTTAACAATTTATTACACTATTATGATGTTTTTAATAGTGCGCTTCATATTGATTTTCACAAATTCAAGAAAATTTTCATAAAAGTCAGTAATACATCAAAATAACTATATTGAATTCATAGTTGTATGACCCTTCAATCTCATCAATTTTTAGAGAATTAAGGCAATAAATAATGCAAGGACATTCAAAAGCGTAAAACAGGATCTAAGTTTTGTATACGTTCTTAATACTTTTCATTTAATGATGAAATTAAGAAGTCGCATGCCGCAGTCACTGCGAGCCACAACCTACCTCTGCAATTTGCAACGCCACACTGGTTGTCTCGTCCAGTAGCGCACTCACAAGTTGCGTCATTTCAGTTGCCGTAGTCGAGGCAAAGTGTTGCCCCGTGTAATAGGGCCTTAAATGATACCAGCCAAATTTAAAATATAACCAGTTCACTTTGTATTGTACTACCCACTGAAGTTATTTTTAAATTCTACATTAATGGTGGTATGCTTCCATTCAAATGCGAGTATTTATGTTCAAAAGGTAATTTTATGTTACACGTAGTAATATCGGGGATTGATTTACTCGCATTGAGAGATTTACATGCGAGAAATATCATTTTATCACATACATGAAATCATGTACATGAGAATTTAAATGATGACTATTGGACATTATGTGGATTTAATCTTTAATAGAAATATACAAACGCGTTTCAATGAGTACTTATGTACGATTCCGTTTGAGAACAATTTATAGGAGTACATTACTACACTCATACATTCCTGCATAAGCAACAAAAGTGTTGCCATCCTTTCAAATTAAGAGATCATGGAAAATATGTCGATGAAATAAATTGTAATGTATGATATCGTTTGGACGAGTGAAAAAAAGGACTTCGTTGCTATATTTTTTATAGATTAAATCTACAAATCGTCCAATGATAATATTATGTAGTAGCATGTATATATGATTTCATTCATGGGATAAAGGGAAATTTCACACATATAAATCTCTATTTCAGCGTAAATAATTCCTTGATACTTCTAGATGTGTGTGTAACAGAAAATTACCTTTTGCACAAAAATATTTGAATGGACGCAAACTGCCATAAATGTAGAATTTTAAAACACCTTCAGTGTGTTGCATAATAATAAGATTTTATCATTGACTTGTATCTTTTACGCCTTTCAACGATCTGAATCACACTCCGCCTCCTGATGCTGGATATTTAGCACATTTTACGACGGATTGTCTTTAGATCGCTACACCGGACACCGGCGGAAATTTTCTGTATTTCTTTGCAGAAAGGAAAACGATTGTCTTGCTCATCACACACAATAAAGGCATATTTAAAACAAAAAACGCTCAAATTAACGAGCGATAACGTCAATTTTTATCCCAACTTAGTGTTGGTTTAATTTGAATTTGACGGAATAAATTGATCTTGACTTGGATTAAATTGGCCTTGACTCCCCTATTAAAAATCATGGCAGTTACTTGGTGTGTTTATTGGATTTTTGCTTAACATACGCGTAATATGGTATGTTTAGAGGAAGAAATGTCATCACATGTAAAAGTGACCCATATGTCGCTCATAAAAAGTCCATAAATCCCTGTATGGCATTTAAGATATGATGGCCAAGGTTTATTTATGATTTTTTTCTACATTCGGATTACGGTATTTATTTTCTCACAGACCAACTTGCCTTCTTCTGATAAGAATATGCTTGAAGTCCTAACATAGTAAAAGATACTAATGATGTATGTATAGTTGTATAATCAGATCAGACTGTAAGGACTTCAATGCTACCCAATCCGGCATCTAAACATATAAAACGGCATCTGTGATTAGTTGAAATGCAACAGCCACCAAGACCATGGTCAGCTGGATATAGTTGCACGTCAGTCAGCAACTCAGTTAATAGTTATTGAGCTGGGGTGCGGCTAGCTGCTTGAGTCATTCAACTTCGGGGGCTGGGGGAGGGGTTTGCCGGCCGGCCACAGCAGTGTAGCATCGCCTGTCAATTAACTCCCAAAACACCAAAGTTTACAATTTCAAAACACATTTTGAAAATCTGGTCGATTTGTAGATGGTGGGTCATTTTAATGTAACTGCTGTCATCATAATTTTTGAAATAAGTATAGTAATTTTGAACGATATGTAGGTAGTAACATGAACGTTGCTAGTAGCTACCTAACATTTTCTTCACCATCAGCGTATTGTTCATTTCGTTAAAAGTTCACCCGTTTCTCGCTTTATTACTTGAATATGTGAGTTATTCACTATTGATAATAAATAAACTCATTTTAATTTCTTCGAAGTATGATTTCATAATTTTTAATCTGGTAAGGAAGTTCGTAACTGCACTCCAATGTTGCCAGATGTCACAGGAAGCAGTCTTCTAATCAAAACAAATATTTGTGGCTTTTATTTAATCTATGCATGAAAAAAGCAACATAGTATGTTTTTGTCATCTCATCAAAGATATTTTTGTCAAAATTAAACGCAACCAAACAGAAAATAAAACAATTCGGTCCGTTGGTCCGTTTCATACAGGTTTAAACCTCGTTCAAAGTAGCCTCAAACGAGGTGCGATTGATGCGAGCCGGTCGCACTGTTGCACGGTAGCTAGTTAGTAGTTACCTCAGACAATCTTCAGTGCTGCTTCTGTTTGGTTTTCGCCTTATTGTGATACCAATTCCACTTTTCTGAAAATAATATAAAGAATTTACATAGTGCGTTAAAATACAGTTGATGGAGTTATATCATACGCAGTTGTGAGGACTGCTTTTACCTCTATATGCATCATTTTAATCAATTCTGTGACGTTAAGAGTTCCTATTTAGCTTGTTTGCAGTGTGGCGGCAGTCATTTTTTGAAATCTTTTCTCTGCGCCCCTGCAGTAATTTTCTAAACACGCCGCAGTTTTCGCTCCGTGACTCCAGTGATTACTATGATCTTTGAGTGACATTAGTAAAACTGACAGCTTGTGAAATAGTTCATCCAAATTCTATGTGGGAAGGAATTGCAACGGTTGAATGATTATAATTTTACGTTTATAAGCACTTATTAGACCCTGCACTACTTTGTGGTTATGACTTGTCAGAACTGTTCGAGTCCTGGCCTGCTAACCATGTATTGATAGGCCTAGTTTAGCTTAGGTAGGGCCGTAGAGGCAGCGATGCTAACTAGCAGTGTAGTTAGAATTGCTTGGCCTGTGAAATCCTAGTTATAATGTAATGATAACTTGACCCACTTGATTATTAGTGACTTGAACATGCATGTCTTTCATTTTGTTGATCAGAACTGAACTTTGTGAAAGATTATGTTGTGTGTGTAATTAATTTCCATTCATTAAAATTTCATTATTGATGGAAATTGGAAATGAGCTTGCATTATTTGCATACCATTATTTTTTCTAATATAGGGCCGCCATCCACATTCAAATATGTGGCAGATCTCCCCAGATATTTGGAGGGAAAAGTAGGTGAACAACACTCTAGAATATTAAATCTGTTAGAACTGTGAGCTATCTTCATTCTTTAACAAGCCCTAAGGAAATAATTATACATGTTTTTGATATTTGGGGAGAAATATGCAAGACTCTCCAGAAATCTGGAGAAAAGTTTCCCCCTTTCTTGAATGTGGCTCATCATAAGACTGTGTGAGCATTCAGTTGTTAACAAGGAATTTTTAAATTATTGGTTATAATTGCAGACCGGACAAACAATATTGACTTTATATATGTCAAATTAGACTCCATTTTGATTTATCACCATGTAGTGTGAAAGCTGTGAGGCATGCCAATATGAAAATTTAAGGAAATTTGTGCAGTTGTGTAGTGAAATATCTTATATCTTATAATAATGCAATGTGTTGCTAGGTTAGTTTAGGTAAAGCACGGAAAGCTTGGAATGTCAGACCGTTAAGCCGGTGCCGCGTAAGCTTGGGAATGAGCTTCGGAGGCGCGAAGGATACGAGGGTTGGCCTAAGCAAACAGCCGCATCACCTAAGCAAATGAGCGCTCAAGAAGGAATCACGAGAGGGGGTGTGCCGGAGCACGCACCAATTAGATTTCAAGACGTCAAGACAAGCGAGAATTCCATCAATCAGGTTTAAAATTCTGTTTTTGGAACAATGAACATTCGTGAAGCTTCTGGAAGAAATCAGGCCAGACATATAAGGGCGCGACAAGAAGAATCGAGAGGATTTTTCTCTCGGTTACGCAATAGGAGAGACGGATAGATTTTGAGTGCGATGCTGGGGTACTGGCAAAATGCCGGTACATCCCGGCATATCAACAATTCAAGATAAACCCCTTCAGGAGCGTCAAGATTTGCAAAACCCCTCGGCGGTGCAAGTGTACGCTGATGAGATCTACGAGAGGTCTTTTTCGCTGGGTTTCGCAACAAAGAATTCAGTGAGGGCACGCAAACAGAGTACGCCGGCTTCGCCGGCGTGCCTCGCACAAGAGCACCAGAATTTTAACATCTGAGTGAGGTGTACAACATAGAAGTCTCACGAGTAAAAAGTCGGAAAAACAGCAGCCATCGAAGTGTCAACTTGCAGCAGAAATCAGCTCGAAGCACATCAGCTTCGCGGCGACGATCGTCATGTGCAAACGTGTCAACGACTATAGCGAAAGCATTTAGTTTGTTTCTACGCCAGTCCCAATCTCACAGGCAACTCCAGTATGCCCCTTGGAACCACGCAACCACGAAAGCTGCAGACATACGGCATCAATCCTGCGTAGGCTACAGTAATCAAGCTCCTTCGGCACTCAAGAGCTGTGAACGCATTGCAGCCAGTAAGCACCGACGGGGCAGCCAGCGCGAGAGCACCAGCGGACGTCAGGCCTGAACAGCCGTACATTCGTACATTCTTCAAGCCCTAAGTGGAAGCGGAGTTCGAAAATCGCCAACGACGCATCACAGAAGAGCCAGGATGACTTTGTGGTGTTGAGAAATTGAAACAGTGATCATAAGTGCAAGTTTAGGTACAAAACAGCGCATTGGAAAAGTGTTGTGAAATGGCGCGCTATTCAGAGTGATTTTGTTTTTATATTGTGATGTTGAGAGTTTCACGTTGTGCGTAGCGCAAAGTGTTCCACATTTCGATACTATGTGTGAGTCATGGATTTTATTGTTTTTTTATTATCCCCATTTATTTCGTGCATACGCTAGCCCAGCTGTTAATTATTTTCTAATTCTGGTTTATTGTGAGTAAATCTTCTTTTGATAGTATCCATAAGAATTTTGTGTAGCGTTAAAACATGCAATCGTTGCTGGCGCTCATTACGATTCGAAGCGCACGTCTCTCATTTTGTGTCAGAATGTGTTTGTTGCCAATTATCACATTTAACTCGCGTGTTCAACGTTCAAAAACAAAATATGTTTAAATCTTTCAAATTTTGTTTTTAATATCCATGCTGATAAATCTAAGGCAATCCCGAGGTGCAACATGCAAATACCTACAATTTTTATTTTCCACCTTTTCTGTCCATCCTCTTCCTGTGTATTTTCCTATTTTTTCCATTCCTTCTTCGACTATCGAGGTTTAAATCCCTCTATCGTAACGCGAGGCCGACCAGGCTCACTCACGTGTCGTGACAGTTGGTACCTAGATGACTAGCTATGTGTTTGCATGACAATTCTATAGCTCATTGTTTTGATACCCATTTTCTGTGAAATTTAGTATATCTATAGACTATTTATGTTTTATTTTTTCATTTTTTTTGACAGTGATAAAAATCATAACATGAATGTCATTCAATGTTGTTCAATTGCATATCTATTTATGTACAGTAATGTTTGAGAACATTTTCAGTAGCTAGTTAATAGTGATAATGGAGAAAATCCCATATATTTGGCTTGGGACAAAGTAAAAAAACGTAGGTTACAGGAAATGATTTCAGTGACTCGTCCAAAAAAGGCACCTAATGTTAGGCAATGTTTTCCTGTTATTGCTGAAAATATTCTGCCTGATGCTCCTAACAACAATGATTCAGACTGCAGCTTCTCTCTTACTGCAAGCTCACCAGGATCTTCCACTAGCATTAACCATGAGGAACAAACTGCAGACACAAACATTGCTTCCAAGAAAATATTTCTGACAGTTTCCTCTCTACAGAAGAAAGGGTTAAAGCTGCCATAATGCAATGAACATCAAATAATCCAAAACTACCAAAACTTGTGGTATCGGATTTATTGCAAAAGCAGCATCCAATTTTTCCATCTTTGCCTCTCACTCACATGACTTTGATGAAAAATGATGGGAACAAGACTGAAATATTACCTATGCACAATGGCCGTTATGCTCATATACTTAATTTTAGCAGTGCTCTGAAACAACATTTAGAATGTATTCAAAATATTCCTGATACAGTCGGCTTCAATTTCAACATAGATGGTATCCCATTTTTTAATGATGCCAGAAAATTTCATGCTTACCCAGTATTAATACAAGTATGTACGCATCCCAGCAAAGTATTGTGTATGGGTGGGTACATTTCAGAAAAGTCTCCAATAAAATGCCTGATGTTAATATTTTTTTGAAACATTTTGTGACAGAAATCCTCACCATATTTGAGAATGGTTTGGTAGTAAAAAATGAAAAAGCATATTTTCATGTAAATGCCATTGTATGTGATGCACCTGTCAGAGCTTCACTTAAGAAAATCGTTGGCCACAATAGCTACAATGGATGTGAGCGCTGTGTGCAAAGAGGGTCTTATGCTAGAGGCCATGTTGCACTGTTAGAAACGGATGCACCAAAAAGAAGTGATCATAGTTTCCTATTGCGTGCTGACCCTGCCCACCATGTTGGTGATGAAGAATCAGTGTTACAAGGGCTTGAAATTGGATTTGTTAGCACGTTTGTGTTAGATTATATGCACCTTGTGTGCATTGGAATTACAAGGCGATTGCTAAAACGTTTGAAAAGCAGTAAAAAATTTGAAAAGAAATGTCACATTCCGCCAAATATATAAGAAGAGATAAACAACCAAATAGCGACAATATCTTTGATTCTTCCCTGTGAGTTTTCTCGCAAATGATCTGGTGGATTAGATTCATGGCCCCACTGGAAGGCCACAGAATTACGCTGCTTTTTACTTTATGTTGGTCCCATTGTTTTGAAAAACATTCATCGAAAAAAATATTTAAATTTCTTGAATCTCTCAGTGGCATGAGGTTACTTCTAGGCCCTAACCAGAATGATAATGGATAACTACTGGATAAAAATTTTGCCGTTCGGTATGTTGGCGCATGGATGAAACTTACTACAGGTCGTCTTTGGTTGTTAGCCTGATGCGTTTCAGTTCATTATTAATTGTTTCAATAAAAATAATAGCGTGAGAATTTATGACACAGCCATGTCTTTTCGAAATTTATGTTCTAAATCATTTGCAAAAAATTGCTCCATGTATTAGACACGCGCAATTATTTGCATAAAAATTTTCTAAAATACATCGCCCACCCCTGTCGATGGTCATAGCAAATTGAGACGAAAACTTCGAGAGACAAAGTATTTCGTTGTTGAAATAGAAAGCATTGAAATTAACGAAATGTTTTATGTTCTCTAAAAATTAACGCACACGTACACAAAAGTCTGTAAGTTGCAAAAAACGTTTGTAAAATGTTGTTGGATGCGACCTTGTAAACCCATGCTTAATCGTTTTCGAAAGCGTTCCTACAACACTTTAGTGTTCGACTCCGAAGAAAAATTAAAAAAAATGAACTGCTGAGCTCATTGCACTTTTTGATTATTTTAACACATTCTGGACATGAATTTAACCGAATTGCGGGTGACTCTCGAAATATGAGTTTCAGATATGTACATGAATGCTCATTCACGTGTATGCATTGTGAATGAAATAATGAAAAAAGTGTTGTCACAAATAACCGCAATTCACTATTTTGGCTTTCACTATCCTTACTACGCCCAGAAACGTTTATAACTTTATCATGAAAATTAGACCTTCAACCAAACGAGTATCACAGCAAAGCTTGGATACGCAGCCAATAATATTAAAAGCCTTGGCAATCATGACGTCAGCTGCGAGTCATGGCTGCTAGAAGCTGATTGTTTGGCGTGCGTGCGTACGTTTGTCTAGAGCGGGCTTGGGGTCCACCGTAGTTTTGAAGTTCTTCTTATGTAAGTGTTCTGGGACGCAGCACCGTGGACGCTGGGTAGGGATCAATAATTTTGGTGAAATTTTTGGGGGGATAGGTTGCAAACTCGGGTTGAATGACGTTTCTACGTGGTAAAGGAAGGTCTTAGGAACATTTTTCCGCAGTTGTCTAATTCTTTTATTTTTCAATCCAAAAAAGCGTTCGATTTCCTTAAGAGTGTATTATCGAGGATAAATGTTTAATGATGGCATCGCAAGTTTCGAAAACGCCAAAAAATTCAAAACTACTCAGAACAATCAATACAAAAATTCAATTCTTTCCATACAATCCTTCTATTTACTGTTGAATATTCGAGGATTCCAGTCTAGTCGTGTGTAGTTATATATACGGAGCGTTCGAATCATCAAGAATGGGATGAACATCTTTCCCACCTTTTCAGAGCTCCCTTACGATGAACCCGTATTTTGAAGAAACATTGCAATGAACACGTTATACTCCCAATGTCTGCAGTCATCGAATTGGCGCTTTACGCAAGAATGATAGCCTTCACAACGGTTATGTATGAATCATCGTTTGACACTTGCTGTGGGCTGATGCATGCTGTTTTTACTGCTGTTATAAAAATTGATACGGGTTCAATCACGTTTAGCTGTGTCTTCTCAGGCTTCAGTTCTCTCGCTTAAATGCGATGCGTTTCTCGTTAAAAACAACGTTTTATTATAATGCACGTCAATTGACCAATCACCGAACTCATAAATTGTGGTATTTTTTATTTAAAATGCGGTTGGAATTGCATAGACCTTACAAAAATGGTTTACATTTCGAATGAAATTAATAATGCAGGATACTGCGAGTCAAGGCATTCATTTTTATTTTTTTATTTCTTTCCAAGACTAGAAGCGTTTCCGCTTGAAAGCTGGTAAAAATGTTTTCCGAAGATAGTCAAAGGAAGTCTAAAAAGCGTAAGGACTTATTTTTCTTTCTTCCTTGCTCCAACGCTTGATGAAGTGATGCGAGAAGAAGAAAAATTGAACTCAGATGCATATAAAGCTCAGCAACTTTTTGTGGAGTTTGAGCTCATGCAAACTACGCAGTATGAGAACATTACTAACCAATTGTGGAATTGACGAAGTCCCTGTCGTTGTAATAGCTATGTTGTAACTCTAAAAGTAAACATATTGAAAAGGAACAGAGTGTAAAATCAATTTTGCATTTGGTTTTATTTAAAATTTTGAGTAAAACTTTGATTCCTTTCGGTCTAATTAATATCATTAGCGCCAAAGATTCTGAGATTTTAACGAATTTCTCCTAATGAAATCTGCGCTGAGGTGGCAATTTCCTCATTCTACGGGCCTCGTCTTCCTAGACTTTGATACCTCGGCTCTCACTTAAAGGAGCAATTAGGCTCCAGCTCCAAGCCGCGAGAGGTCGCCACTTAGGCGAAAAAGTTCCAACTTGAGAGCTAGCAAACGTTTCATTAGTTTTACACCGTTTTCACCTAACCTTTTAGATTGATATATTTCGGATGTTTCTGACATTTTTAGGAACATTGGATGTCCTCAATATTTTAAAAGTTTCACGCCCGGTCTTGTCATCGTAAAGTGAAGATCTCGTATATTTTACGCTCTAATTGTTGCTGAAAGTATATTACACATCAGAAAAGAATAGGATACAATAAAGTCTAGGCTCAAATGTAACTGGAACGTAGGGATCTCTGTGTACTTAAATTTTATCAGGGTATGAAAAGATTTAAAAATTGGGCATAATTACTATTTACATTTGATACTTTAAAACTATTTTCTGCAATAGTAAAATTGTTATCGATAACGCGAAAACACAGCACCTACAGTGGAGAAGTTCGGTTTCGAGTTTAAACAGTGCACACTCACCGTCGACAGTAAAGATTTGGAAGCGTAAGTTCGTCCACGCATACGTTACTCTGTATTGAAAAATGAATAGATAACACTACCTAGATAGATTTCAAATCTCGTGTTAATCTAGATGATTGTAACTTTTTATGTTTGTAAGTAGTTATTTTTCTTTCTGTAAACCACTTGTTTACAATGAACTATCGAAATTAAAGCCGATTTTAGACAAATTTTGAATATAATTTGAACGATCTACGAAAAACATAATTCATTTCGTACTTGGTTCATCAGGTATGAAAATGTCTATTAATGTTAACAAAATAAACGAAGTTACGTTTTGAGAAGCCTAGTTTCAATGTTCAGTAACACTCAAGTAGAATAAAAAAAAACAGAGTAAAAATGAACATTACAATTATTGCAAACGTTTAGGAATTAAAATTACATCATCAGTGCTGAAACAGGAAAAAATTTTGTCGGTTTTAAAAAACCAAAAATCACGTATGTATTTCACAAAATTTTCAATACGTCCAAAAAGCCGAATTTGTTCATTCATACACAAACAATAGCGAACTCCTAATTCGCATCATTGCACATGTACACGCTAATTTAGATACACTAGCGAAACACACTGTGCATAAACACTCAAACACACACACATACAGAATTACTTCAGTAGGTGGGGGCAATTGATAACTTTACGGCACTAATGTCTTTGTTGAGGTTAGGTTTATGAGTGAATATGAAAAGTGACTCTAAAATTCTAGGGTCATACTCACTATTAGCTCTATGTAATGTTGAAAAATTAGTATTTGTGAATGATTGGCATAAATTTTCACAGGGATCTCTAATTGATGATTGGGGTGGAATGTTTAGTGCACGACCGGTTTTTTCAGATATTCCTGCGTGTTGGCTATGTCTGATGAATTTTTGGAATTTGGTACTACCAACGTAAGACTGCATGCAGCAGTCACACTTATACAGATAGACACAACCACTCCACAGGCAGTCATTCAATCGTTTCTTCCTGCTAAAAAAGGATCCAATCTTTAAACTTTCTTTAAAACACTCTGATGTCGACCATTGTAAAAATCTACTTTTCAAAGATACTACATCCTTCTTCAGTTCTGCGTTCAAATAACTCATGAATGGTAACCGATCAGTGCGGAGCCCAACCGGGAACAATTTTTTCACCGATCACTGCAGATTAATGCAGCAAATTCTGAATAAAAATATCTGAAGTGATCTTAACGGAAAAATCGGCACAGCTCTTCAATAACTAAGGGAATCGAACGTTTTTTTAAGGCCAAACACCGAAAATAAGACTATTGCCTGAAAATGTTCTTAAACCCTTCCTCTATCACGTAAAAACGTCATTTGTTCCGTGTTGGAAACCCAAACCCCCATAATCACCCCCAAATTGCCCCCCTCCCCCGCTGACGCGTTCAGAGAGACCAGCAGCGGCTCTGCTTAGCTGTGGATTGTGGATGGTTGCTTCAAATTTTTTCTCTTCATTTTTACACAACTTTCCATTCATTAGAGATATTTATTAAAGTCTCTTGACCTTCTTAGTGAGTGGTTTTGTGCTTGTTCGTCCTGTGAAATGCCTAGAACATCAAATGCAGCTGTTCGCTATGGCCGAAGATGCTTTTTCGAATTTGAAAGGACATATGGAGATCTTTTTTTGTATCGTAAAGGTCAAGTTGAGTACTATAAATTTCAGGTGCAATTTTTGGATAACTTGATCAGCAATTTTTTTTTGCAAAAAAATAAAAATTGAGTTTTAAAAATTGAAATTAAAAAAATCAGAAGCGATATCAAAAAAATGTCTCTGACATTTGTAGATATGTTCATTCTGAATCCAACAAAAAAAAATAATCGTCTCTTGTGGGAAAAATTTCCCCACTACCGCTTGGGCGTCTCTGAGGTGGCGTTGCTCTCTCAGCCTTTTCGCGTAGGTATCGGGTCGCTGGTCGTTCTTCAAATGTTTCGGTAGGGTCGCAGGTGAGGTGGTAGGTTGTCTCGCCAACCCGCTTCAGCGGCGAAAAACTTCCAGAATTAACTGGCACAGGAAACATAGTCTTTAGCTGACACCCTGAACAGGGTCAGTACACGCTGCAATAACAAAAATTTATGACAAGTAGGACAATAGCTAAAGAGAATGCTCACCTCGAAACTGTTGTTCGAAGATTATGTTCCGGTGAACATTTCTCCACAAAAAGCCGGCTGTCAAGGATTAAGTTTCCCTGAAGCGGGGCCGGTATAGGTCAGAGCACATTGTTGACATGCGCCCCGGACCACTTATCATCTTCATCTGAGGAAGCAACCCGCGAAGGCCCCTCCTCAACTTCGCTCGGATCCGTAGCTGAGGCTTCGGATTCGCTCGTAAAGACAAACGAACATTTTATGCATGTCCAAGGTTATTAAGGTCGCCAGGAAAGTGAAGCACTCCCACCATTGCCCCGCTTGTCACCAATAGTTAGCGTTCTTACTTTTTAGGCCAGTTTTGTTATAAAAGAAGACCTAGTCCCTAATTATGCAAGATATGGGCTGTCTTGCACGGGACTTTAGTAAGGAGCAAGGCTGGATTTGCGACAAGGTACTTAATTTTCATTTAGCAGATTTGTTCTTGATCCCAGTTAAAGCTGGAGTAACTAAAATCTCTAGTGACGTTGTGTCAACTTAAGTATCATTAGCGTTTAGTGCCCTGCACAGTGAATTTTATCTGTCCGTGTATGCCGTTAGAAGGGCGATCTGTGTTGCGGTGTCGACCTACGTTGCGGTCATGTGGCTCGCGGCTAGTTCCATTGGACCCTGTTCAGGCTAAGACCCTCTACCTTCTTACTGACTGCTTTTTCTCTATTTATAATTTTGTGTGCCTGTGCTATCACTTCTTTACATTTATTTTTGTAGACTATCGTGGCAAGTTTCCTACAGTGCTTCAAGCAAATAAATAAACTTAAGAGATTAACATATGAACTTAACATTGAAACTTATATAAATTGACAACTAATTCATCCTTAGGGACGTCAATTACTATTTCTCTTGAAGTCGTTCGTCTTTTTGATGGGCTAATTAGCCTGGATTAGAACGGTCTTCTAACTTTATCTTCTTTCTAAAGCATCTTAAATCTCTTGACTATTCTTACTATCTTTCCGCTTGAAGCACTTGTCTCCTGCTGATTTCTTCTAATTTCGTTAATTAACCCTCCGTCTGAACG
>JACJUY010004420.1:57801-71947 GCA_014220935.1 Platorchestia sp. MABIK
TTAGAAGAGCATTTAATTCTCTTTCTAATTTTCTAACTGTGCGATACAGTATTCTTATCGGGTGAGTTCTTTTCCGGAAATTTTTCATTAGATGCTTTTCTAACTTTTTCACAGTTTTTGGTTGCTTCATATTTCACACGATGAGCACTCTTTGATCTATAGTGAGCTGCATTTTAGGTGTCTTCAAATGATGAAATAAGGAAATGAATAACCTATCAGAGGGTTCATATACATGGTGCTTTCGGAAGCACATGCTTCCGAAATCGAAACGTCAAAACTTATCCAAATAGTTACATGTGTGTGTGTGTATCATTTTATTTATTGGTGTGTTCTGTCCTCTAGTATTATCAAACGAAAGTTTTTGAAATGGTATCTCACGCATATAAAGAATTCAATTATCACAAAATTTTGTTCATTGAAATTATCAGCATATATTTCGCTGGCCGTGACAACCTTATTAGTTTCTACAAATGTTTGAATTGAGCATTGCAAATGAATTAGACACAACTAAGTCTTGAAAAGGCGAATGTTAGATTTTATAGAACACGGAATTTCTTTTATCTCAGCTTGATCCTAAATACTACATATAGTAAAGTATATTTTTCTTCACCCGGAAGCAAATAGCAGTTAAATTTGGGACTAATCAGACGTGTAAACGGGTAATTAATTAGTTATAAATGCAGTATTTAATATGTACTCTGAAAGGTATTTTGCGATTTTACCAAAAAAACAAATAAGAGCAATTTTATTCTGTATATACAATGCTTTTTTATAGCCGTTCAAAATCAAGTATGTACGTTGCAAACACACGTGCCTTCCATGTGGAAAAATTCATTTAAAGCCAATGTGGTTGCGAATAGGAAACCCCACGTGGAAGCCACGAATCAAATCCAGCATGTAATGTGCTAATATGGCTATGATGAGTATATTCAGTGGCAAATCCATTTTGCCAGCTCAAATCCACGAAACCAGCAACTAACCATGTGGTTTCCACGTGACATTGTATGTAGGGTTTGGTTTTCTGAGAAAATTTGCATTTATCTAAAGCTGTTCAACTATTTAAATGTTTTTTGATTACTACCTGCAGATTGATATAAAGTATTTGAATAGATATATTCATCATTATATATGTATGCATTTATATATTTAAATATATATTTATGTATATATATATATATGCCATTGGAATCCGAAAGTGGACGAGTAGTTTTTTTGCAAACGTTCACATTTAATTGTTATATTTTAAATTGTTAAATACGCTGCGTCCTAGCTGAGAAACAGGAGAAAAATTAAAATAAGGAATCCATAAGATAAAAGTCTGCCTGAATCAAGAACAGGAATGTCACAGATTTCAGTCAAGTGCTACGTTTCTTAAATTAGGTTACAAAAAAAATCCAACCTCGGGCTTCCATTCAAGCTTTGCGTTTACGCATTAAAAGATAGTCAAGTTTTCAGGATAATAGTTCACAATGCTCATTTTGAACTGTCTGTTTTGCCGTGCAATTAGAATTTGACTTGAAATCAAGTAAACTTGTTCCAATCAGAAAGTTTTGAAGTATGTTGGAAGGTATTAATCATATTTTTGCTGTGCATTTACCATGGCTCACCGTTGTGAAAATTTATACGTAACCATACCTATTAATTTTGTTTGCGAGGAATGTCCGAGATCAAGTTCTATAATACATAAAAATACATTCTTTTAAGTTATTTTACTGTACTTATGATACAAATATGAAACTGCTGGAATTGCAAGCCATCTACGGATGATTCTGTTGGCATCTCTGATTGCGTCTTATTTTGATATTTTCGGAGGTTGGTGCTTGTAAAAATGGCGCAAAGAAGGGTTACATTTAGCCCTACACTGTTGGCCCTCAATTTCAAGTTCAAGTTCATTTGGCTCTTGCGATTGCTGTTGGTAGTCTGTGGTTAGGTAACATTTGAGCGTAAATAATATCGAAAGATAGAAATGTGACTTTCAGTTGAATTGGGGCATTTTTGCTGAAATGACAGGTGCAGTGCCCAAAAAACGAAGTGCTTCTGTAAGCAAACGTTTTGTGATTCACAGCCTGCCAGAAATTTAACATTTAAAATCTTGAGACAGTGCTGTAGTAGTAGGCAGGATGAAATAATGTACGGCCATGTTTTGAATTCTGTGTTATATAAAAGTCGTTCAGATGAATAGTACTTGCCCTGCATTTTAAAAAATTAATCAAAACTATAATTGAAGTTGTTCTATGGTGTTATTTGTCAATGTATGTGGATATATTTTAAGGAATTTTTTGATGTGCAAGTCAGCATACAGCGTTAAATGTATGTATCAAGCAACATTTTGAACTGCTAAATTTACTCGTGTAAAACAGAAACCTAAATTGTGCTTGTTTTGTGAGAAGTTACTTCTTTAGATTTAAATTTTTATAGCGTAAAACAATTTGATACCTTTCATTTACATCCATTAGTTTTTTTTGTTGCCACTTGTGCTCAGTGTGAGCTTCTTTGCCTGGGATCTGAGTAGTATTATGTCAGGTTAGGTTAACAAAGAAGTCACTTGAGGAAAACAATATTGTAAAAATCTACAAAAATGGGAATTAATCAATTGGTTGTTTTTCGAATAGCTTGTGTCACACATTTGGGACATAGCCCTTCTAAATTTTCTTTATTTTGTGCCTCACTGTGTCACTTGCAGTTTGAAAATATTGTAACTTTATTAAAAAATTTATGTTTCGTTAGTAAATCTTTTTAAACTGTCTCATAGTAAAATCATTTTTAACACATTTGGAACAAGTCTATCTAATGATTTAAACAATGGGTGAATAAGGTTTTCAATTGTGGGGCAATATTCTTGCTACTTAATTGTTAATACATTGTGTTAAGCAATAATTGTAAAAAACAATGACTGAGGATCACATCAAAGAAACATTTTAGTTTTTTTCAATTTCAATTATGTAAAAAGTTTTGATTTGTTTATCATATTTAGTGCTTGATTTCACTGTTCAGATTTGGCAAATATAATTCTTTTGCTGTCAAAAAATAGTATTTTCTATAGAAGCTGCCAGTTGTTGCACATCAAAATGTTTTCCAATTTGATTAATTTCCATAGTGTGAATATGCATTTCTTAGAGAGAAATGTGCATGTTAAGTACTGACATGGTTAAGTCATATTTCTTTATGTATAGAATCTTTTCAGTAATACACTGTACATGATGTGTGTAAAAAATTCTTCTCTAAGTGCTGGAGATCTTAATTAAAACCAGCTGATTGTTACTGAAAGTTACCAAAGTTACATATTTGTCTTATATTATTGCATCATATTTGTATCATTTTATTTAGAAAAAGTAGGGGTATTTGTGAAGGAGAGGACAACAATAAATTTTCCAATATTTGGTCTTTGATTATTGGTAATTAGATCAAAATAAACAATTTTTCTTCTATGCTTATTCTGTCATGACTTCATTCCAGAAGAAGAAAAAGGCATATTGATGTTTTGCTGCTTTAAATGTCGAACGTGCTTCACTGAGTCCTTTCATTGCATGAACTTTGAAAAGAGCCTGATGAACATTCTTTATATTTGAAAACATAACATCTGTGTCAACCTGTGCCATGATCTATGTTGCAGATTAAAATAAGCGCAGTGATGTCTTTGATTAAAAATAAATTTTCAACGGGTACATTTAGCCATAACTCAAATAGGGTGGTGCCATCAAGCTGGCTTATATAAAATAAAAAAAATTTTGCTACTGGCCTTCAAAAGATTTAGAGTTGAAAAAAAGAGACTGTGTAGCACCATCACACTGGAGAACTTATGTGGTCACAAACATCGTGGCAACTTCAAGTAAGTGTAAAATGGCTTTGTCACTAAAAATTTTTTGGTTAATAATCTAGCTTTTACTCCTGAGGGGATGCAACTATTGTATTTATGGGAAGTAGTTCCTCTTGTGGCAGAATATAAGGGCCAGAGCTGATGGTTTGGAAGCCCTTCTTTTTGTTGAAATATATATTTTTTGTTTTGTTATAGACCAGTTTTTTTCAGCACTTACTAGTTTCTCCTTGAACTGTTATCTTGTTTGAACTTTCTTCCTGAAAAGCTCTTTGTATGTGCGGGGAAAGCTATGAGGGAAAACACTGGCGATTAGATTCCCCGTGAACGTGTTTGTGTGTCCATACTCAATGGCCCCTTCACTATGCCTCTCTTGGGAACACCTTTGTTGTGGGGTTATGTAGGCTTTAACTTAAATAGTAATAATATCAATCTAGTTCATCATCCTTTCTCATTATTACATGTCATTCAAATTATTATTATACTATAAGTTGTGCAATATTTATGATTTGCAGCAGTGTTTCAAATGTATGTTTTTTTGTTTAGTGAAGAATTTTCCATCTCTTATCATGTGTTAGACATCCTGTAATTAGTAATAACCCTTGAATATGTACAGATGAGTAGTTTGCTTTTTTTTTTTGCTTCCACGGATACTGTTTTTAAACACAGCAACTGTTCTGGGATATAGGTATATTCTACATATAAGATTGGATGTAAAATAATGCATGTACATGCACACTAATTAGCCTTAGCACCTTGGCCCATGAGAATAAAGGTTAATTTGTTTGCTCTACTCTGTGTCACTTTGTACTTTTAATCAATTGGCAAAACAATATTTATTATTCTTAATCGATATTTACTGTCTTTCTATTCATCTGTAAGCTTGTAGCAGGAGGAGTTCTGCTGTTCATCTTTACTTACTTAACTTTCTCATTTTTTTTCTAGTGTATAGCTGAATTACTGTTTTAGTTTTGCTATGTTTTTTTTCATACATTATGCTCTCACAACCTCCCAGATTCACGAGCCAGATGTGGGGAAAAGGGATACCTAGAAGCTTATCCTTCTTCAGCCACTGAAGATGATTCTGCGCGCAGCACCATCGAAACACAGCTTACATCGTTTCAAGTTTCATCACTGGTGCAAAGTTGCAATCCTCCCAGTTCATCACGGTGAGATTTCCTCTGTCAAGTACGATACCATTACCCTGACTTTCCTCATTCACATTAACATTGAATTGTATACCAACTTTCTAATTATCATAACCTATCTTTAATCTTCATGACATCGGAAGGCTGCATTTGTATCATAACTACTTCTCTGGTATTGAAATTGAATAATTATGTATTCCACTTGTTTAACCATAATCACTTTGGAATTCAGGGCAGTTAGATATGTCATACTGTAGTTGACGAAGCTTTTTTATCTACAGGAATGAATGCACATCCACTGAAGTGATGGTATGCTACAAAACGTGGCAAGTAATGTCAACGTTCTACAAACTAGGCTGAAGCGCATCAGCAATCAACAAGGAGAATTTGCAGATATACTGTCAAAGAAATTTAAGAAGTTGGAGCATTGGTCGGTTGTCTATGAACAAAAATTGGACGCGGTGAGAAAGCCCCAACCTTCGAGTAATGAGCCCTTACCTGGACCAGCCAAGACAGTGGAAGATCTGGACGTTTTTTTGAAGCAACTTGAAATAGTGGGTTAAGGGTACCATCTGAGGCAAAATGGGGTCCCCGCTGCACCCCTGACTCAATTTTTTTTTTGTCGAAAAAGGATCCTTATGGTATGGGTTAATGTGCCATGAAATATTATGGCGCTACGGACACCCCCCCCCCAGGGGGGGGGTCCAAANCCAAAGACAGTTTTAGAATCCTTGGAACATTTCTAACAAAGTTATTCATTTCAATTTGAACATTTTGGAAAAAAATTTTTGTGAAATGCGAAACTTTATAATATTATTGTTTGAAATATTATTGTGAAGTTTCGCATATCACAAAAAAATTATTTCAAAATATAAAAATTGACTCGATAGCTTTTGTTAGAAATGTTCCAAGGATTATAAAACTGTCTTTGGTTTTGTTCTAGCATCCAAACTCAATGAGTTAATACAATTTGAAATATACTTAAAATGTATGAAAAAATTCATTTTTCGGAAAAAATAGAAAATGTCAGGCCTAAATTGAAAAAATGACACGAGTAAAAAAGGTTTACGTTTAAAAAATACATTTACTGACCAATTTTCAAGCGAATCGGACGACAAAAGTTGAAAATCCCAACCTATATATGAGCTACATGGTGAGTACTCAAATAAAATATATTTCTATATGTTTTTATACACGATATTTCTTATGTTACATTGAAATTCACAAGGAAAAGATTGCACATTATTCGCACATAAAAAATGATCAGAGAAACTGCATTCATGGGCATAAATTGTCAGTGATATTGCAATTCAATAGTATATTTGCTTTTTGGCCTCTCATAAATAATACATTTATACCATTCAAATTGTATTAACTCATTGAGTTTTGATGCTAGAACAAAACCAAAGACAGTTTTAGAATCCTTGGAACATTTCTAACAAAAGTTATCGAGTCAATTTTTAAATTTTGAAATAATTTTTTTGTGATATGCGAAACTTTATAATAACATTTCAAACAATTGTTTTTAAAAAGTTTCGCATATCACAAAAAATTATTTCAAAATATACAAATTGACTCCATAACTGTTAGAAATGTTCCAAGGATTCTAAAACTGTCTTTGGTTTTGTTCTAGCATCAAAACTCAATGAGTTAATACAATTTGAAATATACATAAAAATGTGTGAAAAAACTCATTTTTCGTGAAAAATAAAAAAAGTAAGGCCTAAATTGAAAAAATTACACGAGTAAAAATGGGTTACTTTCAAAAAATACATATACTGACCAATTTTCCAGCGAATCGGACGAAAAAAGGTCAAAATCCCAGATGGTCCCCTTAAATAGAATTATTTTAATGTCATACTTAGATGATGCTGTTCTTAAGTCCCTACAATAATTATTTATGCACAGGTAACTTTACTTTTTATATAAAGGTTAGATCTAAGCAGTAATAATGAATTATTTTTATTGTTTATTTTCTACTGTTTGGATGAGTTACAGTGTGTGAATATCCATTTCTTAGAATGAATGAAGTATTGTAAACATCATAAGAAATATCTAAGATAAATTGTTAAGGATGTTTTTACTAAATTATTAACTTCAAGAAACAGTTTCTTATGTAAGGGCAAACAGAGGCATTTCACATGAAATCCCATGACATTGCACCAAATTTGAGAGCAGGAAATATTAAGCTTCAATTAGAAATGTACCAATATTCAATTAAACAAATACATCAATGATGCATTCAGGTGGTCATTTTCTTAATTTATCTTTGGTCACGAGACTATAGTGCAAGTCACGGTAAGTGTGAATATGAAGCTTGCTTGTGCTAAAACCTAGCTAAAATTTGAATCTTATGAAAAATGTTTTTTTTGCAGCCGGCATCTCTCAAAGGCCATGTGCGAGTAAGCGCTTCAGAGTCCGGAGACGTACTGTATTTTGAAGCACCTGTTCACCAGAGAACTGGCGATGCAGTTCAGCTTCTCAGGACTTGGTGGTCATCGGTGGCAGCAGTCGAAATTGCCTTCAAGGACCACAGCGCAATGTGCATCATTCATGGTAAGCAGTTTTTACTGAGAAAATAAATGTTCTTGCCCTCCCTGATAATCTTGTTTTTATGCAGATTACTAACCTATTCAAATAAAGCTCTGTAAGTTAAAAAAAAATAATACCAGTGCATCAGAAATAGGTAGTTCTTTTTAATATTGATCTATTTTCCTTGTTGATTATCTTGTGAAATAAGCTATGAAAGCCATAAATTCTGTATAGCACATAAAGAACTGGAACTTAAAGATTGACATTCCTTTATTCTTTACATGATGTTCATCACCAAGACTCATTTCCTTGTTACTATTGTTACATTTCCTTTTGAATGCAAAGCCAGCCACTCAGATCATACACTTTTCTGCTGAATTATACCCAAACAAGGATAAAATAATTGTACCTATGGGAAGTTGCATTCCCAGAATGGAAAGTTAAGGCCTGAGCTTGAAATTTGTCTCTCTACTGGTTGAAATAGTATGATTTTCATTGTGTTAACGACAGCTAGTCATTTTTTCAGTTTACTGCTACCCTTGTCTTCAGCACCTACTTGTTCCATCATGAACTTCTATAGTGTTTGAACTTCCTGACTTGCTGTCTCTAAGCGCATGCAGTATGTGCTGTGTGGGAACGCACTTTGGCTTATATTCTTCTATTCTTTAGTCTGCAACTCGTGTGCAATTTCAGTTTGTTCACTATTGTATTGGCACAACTTTATCAATCACGGAATAAGTTGTTCTCATATTTTGTAGAAGTGTTGGCAGCCGGTGGGTTCACTAACCACAAAGAAATCGCAGTCGCCACGCAACGAGGTCTGCGTGAATCGGTGGATTGGGATGGAAACAGCCATCATCGTGGAACAGGTGCTACAGAGGCTGCAGGAATAGCAACCACCTCCAATTTCAGCACCACCACCACAACCGAATCAACTGACACTGTCCCCTCACCGAGCATCACTTGTGCAGCTGAGCTGGTGCCTTCGTAGGATCTAATTGTGGAATTAGACAGTGAAATAAGTGTGTAATGTTGCGATTACACCAATGGATGTGGCATAAATTTCGACATTATGGTTAGGTTTGTCCTCTCAGGGTGATACTATTGTAAATTTGGGGAGTAGCACTGTTAGGGGGACATTGTGAGTGCCCTGTGCGGAACCATACTGTGGCATAAAATCCCCTGATAATTCTGTGAGCTAAATGATGCTTGGAATATTCCTCTTTTGGGGACTCTTGCTGTGATTAGTAAAACTCATACTATGAGACATAATAAAAATACAAAAATTATTCAAAAGATTATGCCCCAGGGGGACAAAGTTATGGCCCGAATTGATGGTGGGTAGGCCTCCTTTTTGTTGAAATATTTGCGTTTATTTGTTGAAGGACCATCTTTTTTAACGCGTTAACTGCGATGGGTTAAACTGAAGTTCAATATTCAATAAAAATTTAAAGTCAATTGTAGTTATCAACTTTGAAAACGGCAAACAAAAACTGGATCTGGCTTTTATTTAGCTTTCATTAAGTATTTATAAAAAAATAAGTTGGTAACTGCAGGTGGGTCAGCAGCACCATGCAAATCACCTAAGTGACCACCGGTGGGTCACTTCGCAGCAAATGTCAAGTTCACTACTATCTTTTACTTAAGCACCTACTACTTTCTTCTTGAGTTTTTGAATTATTCTGTGATTTTTTACCTGAACTCTGTGATACTGATTAGCAAGGAAATATTTTATAAGTTCTCTGTGATGCTATTTTTATATTTCGGTGAAAACTTGATTTCAGTGTGTAGTGGATGCCCAAATATAAAATATGTGATGAAATTGATTTATTTGAACCTATAAATTTTAATAGTCAATTAATAATGTATAATTTTGCTATGTTATCGCCGCCTTTCGCTTTATTATGCTTATTTATCCATTCGAGGCAGCGATAACTTCGAATGGAAGGCATATGCTTCATAATGGCTGAAAATACTCACGGTACGCACGGATTTAAATAATGGCGCACAGAAATACATGTATTTACGTCTGTGTACCGTGCTATGAAAATGCATATTGAATACAATATTAGGCATACTTATGCATTTCATCACCCGCCTGTCATGCAACTTTATGCACAATTATGCTTTCGAGGCGGCGATAATTATCGCGGCAAAAGAGGTCTTTGGCGACGATAAAGTCGGCTATATATCGCCGCCTTGGTAACAATAATCATGCATAAATAAGCATACGACTCGGCGAACGTGTGCATACTTTTCGAAGAGGCGGCGAAAAAGTTAGACTGGGGCGGGCTCTACCGCATATTCCTGCCCTTTATCGAGTCTCGGAGTTACTCGCCCTCTGAAGGCCACAACTCGAGGTGTCGCCGTGATCGGAACTGGGTCTAAGAGTTCTAAAATTCAGCCTTTCGATTGGAGCCAACTGGAACAACTTACTATTACTGCCTGCGCCCGTAAAACGTCAAGAGCTCGCCACGCCTGCGCCGTGGACAGGGTCTTTGACGGCGCCTGCTAACATTTTAACGCCCACGGCATTAGCGGACTTTTAACTCTCCCTTTAACTTTTAGCAAACTTAATAATGTGGCTTTTAAGAAGAACTGGTTCGGCTAGCGACTGCTAACCAGTAAATAAAAAATTCTACTATACTAGAACATTAAGTGTTCGTTACTTTCGTTGCGTTGAAGAGCTCGTGTTAAAAGCTTATTTAATTAAAACACTTGAAAATTAAAACGTTGCTTCTGTATTTTTTAATCCTTCCTTGAAAACTATTGTGTGGGAATTATTTCCCATAATCTATGCACAATATTTGCTGAGACATTGAAATTTTAAGAAATTTGCTTTGGGGTGGGGAGGAGGGGGTGTGGGTAAATTCCAAAAACTTCATGGGCTATAAATTTTTATTCGAATGTTATAAACATGCTGTGAATACCTCAGAGCTTATTTAACTCCGGAAGTATTTCTTTTTAAGTCTTGAATATTTCTTAGGGAAAAACCGTTTGGGTCCCTCTGCAGTTAGCAGCAAGTATTAGTGACTTTTTAGAGGATGCGACTTATTACAACTATGGAAGACTAATCTGGAATGTTTTAGACACATTAGTAGTGTATAAGTTTGTGGTTTTTGATGAAAAATAATGGAGTGAACAATGGAGAGGAGTATGGGTCAATTCCAAAAACTTTATGACAATAAATGTCTATCCGAAAATGTTATAAACATGTGAATGCCTCAGAGATTATTTCACTGATGAAGTATTTCTTATAAATTTTTGAATGTTTCATGGGGCAAAACCGTTCGATTTCCCATTCAATGAGAGTTATTTGCTTCTGAAGCAGTGTACATTACAAGACCATAATTTAATTTCAAATCAAACGTGTAACTTTCAATTTGATTGAAATATGCCAACTGAAAAGTGAAATTGGTTGGTTTTAAATCAATTTTGACAGCCATTACGTTTTCAGTAATAGTTTACCACCAATTGAGCACAAGTCTATGTCCGATTTTTCTAAGCAAACAACGCAGGGAATTTTAATTTTTTTATGTAAAATGTGCTAAACATGATGGAAATTTAGTTGGCTTATTTTTACATTTTGAACTCCTTCACACAGTCAATCCATCAATAAATTATTTTGTTGTAGAAATTAAATACCAATTCTCCTAAAATCCCTTCGTCGTTCCGCTCCTAATTATGGAAACTCGAAATCCGATGGTCAACATAAATGACTTGATCAATTTGACAAGAAACAAGCATGGCGTAATACACGAACTAACAAACAAACGTGCGCATTGATACAGAGAAAATAATTTTATTTGTGGCAGGGCTAAAATTTATATGAGCAATTGAAATGCAACTTCCAAATTTTAAATGCAAGTACTGTATTAATTGGACAAGCATGTACATAAAACGCCTGTGTTATTACTCCAGCAAAAATAATTACTGTCAACCTTGCATCATAATGTTATTTTCATTCATCAATTTTTATTTCATAGTGAAAACTATTTTAATAATTTTGATTTCCAACGAAGTAGTTATGTTGTCATATGAAAAAACAAAAATTTAGAACTAGTTTTCTAGTGGCACACATTTCCCCACGGGAGTGTCCAGCGGTCAATGTTGACATCAGTCCAGTCGCAACTTCACAACAAGCGCGTTAGTCAAACTAAGCTATGGGCGTTCTGAGTTTGTGAGATAAGCTTTAAAGTTCGAAAAATGCGCTTAGCAATTTTGCTATTGTGATAGAAAATCAAAGAATGAGAAAATAATTTCATGAATAAAGTGAAAGATAGAAAAGCCCAAGGATTATCGCTTGTTTAGAAAATTCAAACCACGACGTAGGTAGCTCCTCGGAAAGTCATTTTTCCCGAAAGAGTTGAAAAAAAGTGCAGTGAATCGGACATGATGCCTGATAATTTCAACAGCTCTTTGTCAATTTGTAACAGTGAAGATGATTTAGATGTGAAGTGAGTGGCGTGCGTAGTGGAGAGTGTGTGCACTTTGATTGTGTAAGCAGTTGAAAAAAATTTGAAAAAATTCCTAACATTAAAGTGCATCTATCATTAGTTTAACAGTGAACATTGAGGCATACCCATCTACAATATAAAAAATACACTGCAGATGCAATCCGTGTGTCTGCTGTTGAATATCGAGTCATAATAATTTGTGTAGGCAATTATTGCTCTAATAAAATCTCCATGAATGAAATACTTAAACCTGACTTATTGCAAAAAAAATTTCAGGAAGATCTGAAAAACTTATCTGGCCAGTAGGAATGAAAGATTTGAAAAAATTTGCAGCAGTCAAGTTTACTATAGAGAGAACAAATGCTGCTGTGCCATGTTCTTGGCAAAACCCACAAGATGTGACGTGAACAATCAAAAAAAGATCAGCAACCAAATACCTCCATGTGGCAGCAGTGTCTTCGCACCATGCTCACAACGGCAAGGAAGGATTACATTTAGTCTGTGTCATTGGTGCCTTGTATTTAAAATTCCTTGCAGCTTGTGTTGCATAAAATACTGGTTTGCCAATTACAAGATGAACGTCAAAATGCAACGTAATGTCAATTTTTTTTGCTGCTTTGAATTTTTGTGCAATACATTCCTTTCAGATTTCCCCCTGAAATCAGAAACATTTCAGAAATACATCAGAAATTGTATGTTTTTGATCTTTAAATGTTTATTTTGATTGTCCCAACCTAGTGTTGTAGTTCTTTGACACAGTATGGACACCTAGTAGAAATAAACAAGTGGCACCAGAAAAACATCTATTTAAATTAAGAATAAAACAAAAGGTTATTTATGTTGGTTCTGAAATAGTTTTCTATAATGAACACGTAATGAATATCTAGCATATGTGAAAATGTTATTCATGTATTTCAATAATTTTTCAATATTTTACAATACAATTTTCTTCACACCTCAGCAACGTATGAACACTGCGAAAATAACCTGTATGGGATTACTGGACCTCAACTACGGAATAAGAATTTAATGATGGCAGAGCAACTTCTTCTCAGCTTCCTCAGTGTTTCGCTTTCACCCGGACAGCAGAACAAGTCATTTCTTGACCAAAGTAAGTTTTATTTTTACTTTGAATGATATGGCAATATAAGCATTGCCAACCTAATCTATGGTAAACCACAAGAGGTATAATGATAGATCATCCCCTAGTTTTTAGGAAGCAATAGAACTATTTAAATTACTAATTATGTTTTTGCCTGTATGTATATGCCAAAGTTTATTCTTTCCATTCGGAATGAGTTGCTGTGAAATGAACACACTAAGTGTCCTCAGGTTAATTTAAACACCGGCTTATGGTTCGTATTTGTTGGATAACGAAATATATCACTAGTTTACTAGTGCCATATTGCAAACATTCTTGAAAACCCATTGTAATGAAGATTTAATTTTACTGAATGATTTTGTTTTTTAGAAATGAGATAGAATAACTGTCGATGAGAATGCCTGGTCAATGGTAGATTTTTTATGTAGAATTGCATTGTTTGGTTGATATGAGAGCTTCTTAAGTAGGTGGATAAGATGATATGAGGAATGTGAAAAATTTAGAGTGTGAATCTAGTGAAAGCATTGCGCATGTAAAAGTGAAAATGGCTAAGATTGACAGCCTGAAAACTGGGTTTGATTGGTTAAAGGGTAGAAGTAAAGATGAAAATAAGCATAAGGTGGAAGGTAGGAGAGAGATGCAAAACATTAGAAACAATGTATGTTGATGCAGATGACTGGTGAGAGAAATGAAGCTCATGCTAGGAAGAGAGTGGAATAGAGTTAAATTCATACATTCCATAGTTAAAGTATGTTACAGAAATTAAAAGTAGGTGAAGTTTAATTTGAATGGAGTCAGATCATCAAATGGAAGTGGTCAATTGGTAATGGAAAATGAAAAATTTGGTGCCCATGATTGATACACAGTTTTATCTCATTGTTTAGTATTATCCTATAGCTAACCTTCAGGCTGCTCATATGGGGAAGTTTGTGTAAAGAAATTAGTCGCGCATCTGTCGTCAACGAGGGAGGCTGTTCGTACTCGTTTTTGCTGAACACTGGCTGTTTGAATGTGCACGTTTAAAGGTTGTCGCAAATCCAGCCTTGCTCCTTACCAGAGTCCCGTGCAAAATAATCTATATCTTGCACATTTA
>JACJUY010004421.1:0-45668 GCA_014220935.1 Platorchestia sp. MABIK
GCGCTAGTACCACAGTTAGCACCTCAGCTGTAATAAATGAGTGACTGAGCCACGTGCTTCATGAGGCGCTTTAATTGCGGCACTGCGCGCTTCATTCGGATCCCGTACAAACGTGTATTATTCTACCATGGTGCATTCGCAAAGCTGGCTTAGGCCCCTTGTACTGATAATTTTATTTATTTCTAGATCGAATTGTAATAATATCAATTGGTACTCAACCTTTATGCTAGGAGCAAGTATTAATTTAAGTAATTTTAGATTTTACATACAGTATATTGTATAAACACCCCAAATTCCCTAAATTCTCAGCCTTTTTGTTTCGAATTCCCCAAATCCCTAGACAATGTCCTAATTCCCAAGATCTGGGGAAAATTCCCAAGGTGTGGCAGCCCTGGAACGCGCCTTGCTGCCTCAAATATATCTCCCACGTAATCCTGAATTTTGACAGCGAGATGCAGCGCCTGCACGCTTTGGTATGCTTGCGAGCGTCAACGTTTAGTGTAGACCCTCTTAAAGGGAATACATGTATTTGATATTGCAGCTACTGCCTGCGTACGCGCGCGTGAGCGCCAACGTGTTCAGTCTGGACTTAGCCTTAGGGTGCATTCACACTACGAGCGTAGCGAGCGGAGCGGCAATAATGCTTGTACACATTCGAATGCAAAAACGCTCGGCTTTTCACACCACAAGCGGAGCGGAGCAGCGCGGAGCAGAGCGGAGCTGAGCGGCGCGCTCGGGAAATTCGCTGGGGTGCGTTCACACTACGCGGCAATAATGCTCGTACACGTTCGAATGCAAAAACGCTCGGCTTTTCATACCACGAGCGGAGCGGAGCAGCGCGGAGTGGAGCGGCGCGCTCGGGAAATTCGCTGAGATTTTTTGACGCTCGCGGCGAGCGTTTCTCTTTGGCTCCGCCTTTGGATCGTCATATCTTACAGGGGTAGAATTGTCGTTTGATTTAACAAAGTATAATATATAACTAATGATTTGTACAACTAATCATGTAAAAAGTATAACTGATGGTGTAGCATGTAATATTTTTGTTTAATTCGGCCCATTTGGGTTCATTGAGCATTTATTTTTTTTCTTCGGCTTTTTCTGATTTGTTGATATATTATTGCTTCAATTTAAGGAATCTTTTTGTATTTTCATTGTTATGTAGTTTTTTTTTATGCTGTGTGTTTTATTTTATTATCTTGCTAAAGAAATAATTATGTGCGATTTTTGAATAAAGTTTTGATAAGGTTTAAATGGGAGGAAAAGGAGGCCGTATGATGAGGAGGAGGCTTCAATGAGTGTCTGATGCACAATAAGCTGCAAAATATTATGAGCTTAGGTGATTTTTTTCCAATACTAACGGAAAACATGTCAGCATTTTGAGAATTTTCCGGTTAGGACAAGTTAGTATTTGTCAGTATTTTTCACTTAGCTTTCTCTGGCACAACCCTGAATTTCTGAAGGGAATTATTTTACCTGCACTCACCCTAAAGTCACCACAAAACGCTCCTTTATTCTTATTGGCCTACGAAAACCTGTCATCCTATAAAGTAATACAGCCTTTGTGGAAAGACTTTAATTTTGCTTGAACTACTTTGGTTTACATGTATCCTCAATAATCCGTAAATACTCGAAGAATTGCGATTCAAATATCCTCAGTGCTTCGAAGAGATAGTGGTATTCTCCCTTGCAATCTCTCCTCATATTGATGGGATGGACTCAGTATTTCCGTTTCTGTTTCTTGCCGTCGAGCTATAGGACCATACTCGCAAAATCCTCCATAGCGACTGATTCCTGTGGACGACTGGACGTCGCTCTGCTCAGCTTACATGTGAGCACACGCTCCGCTCTGCTCCGCTCCGCGCCGCTCCGTGCCGCTCCGCTCCGCGCCGCTCCGCTTGTAGTGTGCACGCACCCTAAGTTAGGCCCCTTGCACTGATAATTTGATTAATTTCTAAATCGAATTGTAGTAATTTCAATTAGTACTCTACCTTTATGCTAAAAGCAAATATTAATTTAGGCAATTTTAGTTTTTACATGCAGTATATTGTCTAAACACCCCAAATGCCCTAAATTCTAAGCCTATTTGTTTCGAATTCCCCAAATCCCTAGAAAATGTCCAAATTCCCAAGATCTAGGGAAAATTCCCAAGGGTACCAAATTCCCAAGGGTGTAACAAGGGCTCGGCCAGCCCTGCTGGCCGAGCTTCTACCGCACCCAGGTCTGACAATGAGACTTTTATCAAAACCCAAGATCATTGCTCTAAAAAACCCAAGATCTAGAAACAAAACCCAAGATTACCAAAATCCCAGAAAAATACATGATATAAAGTGTTTTTTCTTTGTGTGCGGACAAATTTGAACCATAGGTGGGAAACTCAATATAAATCTATTCTTACGAATGATAAAATGCCAAAAACTCCTTAGTTTTCGAGTTATACGAACTTGATGAACTTTAAAACGTAAGTTGGAGACTACGTGCTCGCTAATGTTAGCGTTAGTCTTAATAGTTCCAGCCCCACTAAAAAAGGTTTTTTGTTATTTTTACAATAAAAACTGCAAGAATTTTACGGTTAAAGAAAATGTCTGCAGTTTCAAGCTATTAAAGCATTAAATAATGTTAGTACGTTATTGGAACACAGGAGTTGGATGCATGGAGGTTAATTGAGGTCATTTAAACTTCAACACCTGTAGTAAGACGAGTTTGTTAAATCAAAGTTGAGCATAAATTTACGGCTTGTTATTCATATCCTACAATACCTCTGACAAAAAGTTCCTTTCGAATTGTAAAAATGAGGCTTTCATTAATTTGATGAAATAAATACTGAAGTTTCTCATTAATGGCTTGGTGTTAGTTTCCCAACGAACATTCATATTGCAGACAATTTTCTTCACTGTAAAATGCTTGCGGATTTTATTGTAAAAATAACAAAAACTGCTTTAGAAGGGTCAGAACTATCGAGACTTGAGCTAACATTGACGCCCCCATAGTATCCTACTTTAAGTTTTAAAGTTTCTTTTAAGTCCTTATAACTCGAAAACTAAGGAGTTTTGGGCAAATATGCATTTGTAAAATTTGATTTATTTTGAATTTTTCTACCAATGATAGAAATTTGTCTGAACAAATAGCACCCTGTATAGTATAAAAAATATATACATAAACGCCCGTTATGTTAGCGAGATTCATCAAAAGCTGTACCATCTAGAATTACCTGGGTAACTTTCGTTTGCTTCATTGACAGATTTTCTGCTATTTTACCATCAGGAAATGCAAGCTGACAGACCTCAGTGTTGCCAAAGAGTAGATTATGTGCTACAAAATAGGATGCAAACCTTTGTTCACTCCTATCTATTTGTTGGCTTTTAGTTGTTGTCAGCATTTCAGGATTTTGAGTAATGCTTGTGCTTCCTTTCGCAACGCAAATTTTTTCAAGTCTAGAAGCATCTTCATGCTTCGACAACCTAGACATATCTCCATTTTTTAGTGTCCCTTTGTATGCCTTGCAGTAACTGGAGTCTTTATCGTTGCTTTCCTGCTCAAGCCACTCTTTTAAATTCCGTTTCACTTGGCTATTCTTCCTTGAAGCACTGAGCATACCATTTTCTCTTCTTTGCTGGCATAATTTTGTCAGCCACTTTTTCAATTTAAATGAACAGAGTTTATATAAAGACAATCGCCTTAAAATTTGAGTTCAATCGAAAAATGTGCATAGATTTTTGCATCGAACCACCGATGAAAATCTCATAGCAAATGCAAGATGCGACCCGCACACGCCACACACACTCTAATCAGTTTTTGATAGTGTCGAGCGCTCAGCAAATTGTGATTTGTAACGGGTCACGCGTATGCTACGCGTTCATACGCTAATAAAAACAAGCAGACAGTGGTAGTACACGCTATTACATGCTGTGACAGGTATGCAACGCATTTCAAAGGTATAAGGAAACCTTCAAACGTAATAAAATAAAGGCTTTTGTACGTGAAATTATGACAGAAATTTCTGGATGTGGCTAAAACCCCAAGATTATCAACATATTTCAAAACAAAACCCAAGGTATATCGCAAAAACCCAAGATCTTGGGCTTAAACCCAAGCATTGGCAGCCCTGACCGCACCCCGTTTTATAGAGCTTGGTGAGTGCGGTAACTCGCTAAGCACGCGTTCCCATTGGTTGGGTGTTAAGGCCCTTTTACATTGACGGTGTCTTCGCGCTCCACACCGTCGCTCCATCCCGCCAGTCAAATACGCTCCGCCCACAGCAATGCAAAATGACCCTTATTGCCACGCTCACGGTAAGGAGCGGCAACATTCTGCATGCTAAATATTGGCGGTGTGTACTGCCAGTCAACAGCGTTCAGTTGCTCGTGATACTATAGAGAGCATGTGTAGTCATGGCTTACATATTATGGAGCAAGGAAGAAATTAAAATTCCTATCGAAAAATGTGAAGAATTTCCATGTTTATGGAACGTCAAGCTCGCAGAGTATAAAAACAGTGTCCAGAGAAGATTCTTTTAAAAGTATAGCAGCTCACTTCCCAAATTATGATATTGCAATGGTTACAGTGAAAATTCATACACTGATAGGCCAAGATAGGAAACAGCTTTCACTATTCAAAAAATCAAAGAAATATACCCTGCGTGTGTAAACGTAAAATTAATAACAGTGTTTTTAAATTGCATAATGTACATTGCTCTCGAGAAAAGTACTTCAAATACACGGAAAACATTCGGCAGGTGTCATTAGATGATTTTTCAAATTTTAGGAAAAAGTAAAAAACGTACACCTACAAATTAGTAATTAGTACTTATTTTTTCTTTCCATTTACAGTGTTTTTTGAAGGTAATTGGGTAGTTTCAAAGTTTTTTAGAATATTCGATTATTACTTCTGCAAATTATTCTGTAAATATTCTGCAAATTGTTCTGCCAAGTATCCTGTCAGTATTGCAAGAGCAATACTGACGATTGCTGTCTCTGGGGAAGAAGCGTCGTGTACAGCGGCAATGTAAAAGCAAGTCGATGTGCACTGACGCTCAATCCTCTCGTGGGAGGAGCTCTAGCAAGTTCACCGTCGCTCCACACCGACGCTCCACACCGCAGGTGTAAAATGAGCTTTAAGGCCCTATTACACGAGCGCTCTTCACCGGCACCGATCCTTATGAGTGTCGCTTAGCCCCGCCTACTGCAGCTAAGCTCCACCCACTGCAAGCCAAAATGACCCTTATTTTGTGAGCGGCACCGATCCTTATGACCGTCACCGGCATATCAAGCAAGTTAGATATTTTCCCTAATGAGCGTCAGTGTCAATGAACGGTGACGATGAAGAGCGCGCGTGTACAAGCTCGGCAGTGATGAATCAGACGTTGGGGAGCAAGGTTGTGACAATGGCGCTGACTCCGTGGTCACGTGGAGAGATTTCTATCTTGATTGATAATTACAAACAATATCCATGCTTTTGAAATACAAAATCTATTTCGTCGCTTAGTCCGATGCCTCGAAATTACAATGCTGAGAGCCAAATCTTCACTATCATCAGAAGAGGTCGACATACTGACTCAATGAACACTACTGCTGTACTAAACGCATGATCACGTACCAGCCTTGGAATTCAGCCGCTGTAATCAAACCCTTCCGTGTATTAGCTCAGCAGTGACCGTTCACGCTCACTGCTTGCTGTGGGCGGGGCTTAATGCCGCTCGTGATGATCGGTGACGGTGAAAAAAGCGTGCGTGTAATAGGGCCTTTAGATGGTACCTCGAAGCTCGCTGCTGCATGGAGTGGCGCTTCGAAATCTACCGCTGCGTGGGGTGACGCCTTGAAGCCTGCCGCTGAGTGGAGTGGCGCCTTGAAGCTTGTGTGGTACTGCACAAGCAAACTCCTTGTTGTGATCACCCCAGTTGCTCTTGGGCCTTCTTATTTCACACCATCAGCAAAATTTTAATTTCGTCTACTCTCACATTTTTGTTACCCCTATTTTTCACGTTATTTGAAAAATATTTGACATTAACTTTTGACAAAACAAATTTTTTGAGAAATTTTATGGTGACGTGAGTTTCCTCTAACAACTCACCCCCCTCCCAATGAGTGTTTTGTGCATGTCATTTAGCCTCTCTTTGGCAGTGGGGCTCTTGGCTTGTTATTTGAAAATTCTCTCTGATATGTGAACAAAAAAATTGCGCATAAATGAACTATACTATGGCGTCAAATGTCATCCTCAATTTACATACTTATTCAACTTTTTCCATAAGCACTTTTCTTTACCGCAAACGTACTTGCACTTCACCAGTGACACGCACGACGGTTTCGTCAGTTGAACTTACTTTCACAACGTACACAACTTTCCTTGTAGGCATGTTCTTTTCGTCCCCTCTTTGGAAGAGCCAATCACTTTGCAAGTATTTCGGAGGTGGTCGTTTGATCCTGCTTTAGCCTGAATGTGACTGTACCCATTGGTTTTTAGGGAGGCTGCTTTCTCCGTTTTATAAAATTCAGATTTAAGACCCTTTCCTGTAAACCGGTATTTATGGTCTGGTGGTCTCAACAAGCCGTTCGCTTGTACACCCCCACACAAGCTTCGAGCGACCAGCTGCCACCTCACGCAACGGCGGGCTTTTGGACCACCAAACAATGATGACGCATGCTCAGCGCGTTACCACCTCACCAGGCCTTAAATAAGTAGCTGCAGAAGAAGCTCAGCCAGTCTTCTCACTGCGGCTCCGATCTTCACAACACTCGCCGAAGATGCTCCGCCAGCAACAGCCTCTACTGCTTCTACCACCGCTTTACACTCAACAGTCACTCTACCGCCATCCGTGCTGCAACTCCACATCGCCTGACGGTCCTCTAAAGGCGCGGCTACACTATGCGTTTCTTCGTGCAACTCAAGCGCAACTCGCCCAAATTTGAAGCATGCATGTCGATTGCACGAGTGCTGCATGAACTTCCACGGTGTGCGGTTTTTGGCGCGTCTTCTTGTGCAGCGAGCATCTGTAGCGCGTAGTTAGGAGTGAACTACACATCATTTCAAGGTCATCGCCCGACAGCTCACCCAGTTTGCAGTTGCACTTTATCGTGGAGTGTTCTATTGTACTTCTGTTTATTGCTTGCGCTTTCTACATTAAATGATTGGCCACGCAAGCTGGTGCTTAAGCTCAGAGACCAATTTAATGAAAAGGAATGCCTCTGAAACGTCAAAAATTCGACGTTTAAAGATATAAACTTATTAGAATTAGCTTACAAAACTATATTAACAGCTCTAGACCCTGAGAAAGCTTTCACAGTAGATATAATGAAAAGAAAATTCACACATTGAGGACACAGTATTTATAAGCTAAATAAAATGTTAAGCATGTAAAAAAAATCGAAGCAGGTACAGAGGATGTACAGCGACCGATCCTATCTTGCTGGGTTTAGTTGTCATTTCTTAATGATGAAGCAGGGAGCCGGCAGTCAACATCAAATTTGCATAGTCAAGTAGTCGCTCAGGTGAGTTGTGTTTATTTTTTATTTATATATAGAAAGTATACGAGTTAAATAATTCCTCCCTTGGCATTTGTACTTGAGTAGATAAAAAATATCATCAAAAATGAATCCCGTGTATATTTTGTAAATCTAAAGCATAAATCTCGAGTAAATCAACCCTGATTCTTGTTAATTAAATAGCTTTAACGAAAATTAGTATTCGTCACTACGAAACATAGTTGCGTAATTATGTCTTTGATTGACTGTAAATTACTTATACATATAGGAAATATACAGGTAGCGAGAGTCATTCTTTTCGTTCCTGTTTTTCTTCATATAGTTTCTTTTTCTTCCCTATCGCACATGCGACAGCTGCTGACCGAAGCGCACGTTTATCTGCATTTATTCTCTCCGGGCCGCGGCGTGCAACTGACCCCCGCTGCCCCTTATAGTGTAGCCGCTCGTGCATTGAGTCACGCTCAGAGATTCAAAAAAGCTTCTGAATTGCGAAGTAAAAAACGCGTAGCGTAGCCTTGCCTTAAGACGTTTCTTGGTGGATTACTACGTGACATCAATCTGTTCCTAGTGTGTCATCACTGTCGGCGATATTCCTAATAGAATGGCATTTATTCCAGTTTTGTTCTCTTACCCTGTCGGGTTCGTTAGTACCTCAAGCACTCGCTTCGGGCATTGATATTCAAAGTCCTTACACAAGTCCATAACTGATTACACAATTGTTTACCTCTACTCTGCATAATCTAACCTTAAAATTAACTCCACAGCAAATTGACGCACATTACGATTAGGACTACTCTACTTATCATAATTAGCACTCGCGTTTGTGTGTTACTCTGTATAATGTAGCCAAAATAGTAAAACCCTATTGAAAAATTTGTTCACGCTCTGCGCTCCAATTTTCTAGAGCATATACCCTACACAGTACAGACATCCTAAAATGGAAATTTTGTTCCCGAGATTCCTATTTGTGTTGTTCCCGCCATGAAGATTAAATTTCCATGTTTCGCACACTCGCTTGAACGACTCCTTTCCGGATTTTCGCTGACTTTCTCCATCATTTACTGTGCTTTTCCCGAATTATTTATGGTTGCTCCATTCACGCTTCGATGATCCTTCATTCGTAGAAAAGGATGTGAATCCTTCCGGTTTTTGTATTCATACAATTTCACACGTTTAAACCCCCGAACGCAGAGTTTTTTATACGTGCTCCTTTGTAGATTATCCACATTAAATGATTCCAATTTGTAATATGGATCGTTCTTCGATTCAAATTACGACACACAATCATATTACATGCGAAACATTATCGCTTGTTTTCCAGAAGCTCCGTTGATCTCATTTCCAGACATTCGATTGTTCATCCAAGTTACTCCGTTGATCATTCGAGATAGTCTATTGTTGAACTCGAGAGAATCCGTTGATGAATACGAAATGAAATGTTGATAAATCTGATAAATCTGCTGATGAACACGAGATGAAACGTTGGTTGAGGGGACGGTTCGGGGTAAAAAAAAGTCTGTAAGTTCTTGATGAATTTTTCTGAGGTATTTACCATAGGTGTAAATTGTCAAGAGTATTTTTTTGAACCTGTGCGTTTTTTTGTAACTATACATAATTTGTTTTTCACAAAAAAACATGGAAAAACATGCGTTGCGGAAAATCTTTCTTCTTCTACAATTTTGAACTCACAGAACTGAAAAAATATTTTTCTAAATAGCTAATTGACTTGTCTAAAGATCCGGTGCAAAAGTTGTTAGATCATTTGATTTTTTGAATTTTGAGAATAATTTTCCCAAAAACTGACCTCATTTTTTACTTTTCGTATATTTTTGCTTTTAATTTTCAACATGAATTGAAATTGAAAAAACTTTTACAAAGGATCTACAGACCTTTTTAATCGCTATTGATTGATATGCTTGCCATTCCTGTACCTTCAAAACTGTCAGAGAAGATGCATTTCAAAGCTCACAAAGGTGAGTTTTTATGAGAGCTATTTTCTAAAATTTGTTTTTCTTTATTTCCTAATTTCTTGAACTGAGTCTTATCAGCTATTCTGTATTTTCTTCTGTACCCTCAAAACAGTGGGGAAGGATCCATTTCAAAAGTCAATAAATGTAAGTTTCAGGACAGCGTTTTTTATAACAATATTTTTTCTTCACAGACTAATTTTTTTAAATCAACTATATAGCTTTGTAGCTCTTTTTGAGCCCTTTCGATTGATATATTTGTCATTCCGGAAGCTTCAAAACTCCGGGAGGCGATTATGTTTACACAACAAGCTAATTAGCTGATGACTCAGCGGCCGGGCTCAAAACAAACACTCAATTACACCATCATAATTTATCACTGAGTTATGGAATGTTTCATATTAATACGAAAGCATTTCAAGCAAGGCCACAAATGAACTCTCTTTCTATTCCCGTAAAGGAACATTCAAAACTGACTCGTTATAGGGGGGGAAGAGGGAGGTCACCCATTCATTGGCGCGTCCCAAAGTCACGCTAGTGCGCGTCTTTTACCCCGTCTAGGATACGAACGAATTGACGTACCTGAGAGCCAATTATATCGTTGGATGCGTAAGAAAATTCTCTATAAGATAAGTTCATAAATCAAAAACCTACCATAATCCGGAAGTTGACCCGAACCGTGCCCTTAATATCACTCAATGAGTGGCCATCTCATTCGAATTCTTTCCGTCGCTCTCTTATCTTTTTACTCCACGTAGTTGATAAAGATACAGTAATACTTAACTTCAGCATCCAGATGTGAAGATTTACCTATTAATTGCCTCATGTGGGAATTGCTGTCGACTTGCAGAAAGCCCTTACGAGAGTTACGTCTCCAACACAAATCCAATGATAATCCTGTGTTATATCGGTGCTCATTCACATAAAAGCATTCCCAGGAGGGCTAGTACTAAATGGGCTACCAAATCAAATTACCGTTAGGACTGCTCTCATTTTCTGCTTACATCTTTGCTGTAACAACTGGCCTAGCGTGGTCTGTATGCCTCAGATGTGAGCGCTAAGATTATCGAATTCCTTCGAATCCTTTTCTCCTTCTGCTCGATGGACGGTAACCGCAGGCTTTTTTCCCAGCATATACCTCAAACAGACCCATTACAATCGATTCTGCTTGTTTCCAGCCTTCTTCTGCGAAATGATGAATTTCTTCAGCCGCAGACTTATATGGGAGTTCTTCCAGTGCTTGCATCTCTATTTCAAATGATCCTAATCAAAATTTGAACGCTTCCCGACGTTTTGTCGTTGCAAGTTGATGTTCTTTACCCTTATTTACTACGTACGCATGTCCCTAGATTGTCTCCTAGGAGAGCGTTTTCTGTGGATCTCCGAGCAACGTGAATTACTGTAACTCAGATTATTTACTTGCTTATATGCTAACACAATTTCATCACTTGTCTACGAAAAATCGAATCCCTTCGGTCTGAAGAAAGAAAATGAAACAAAGTCTACAGAATAAGGCCAGTGTACTCCTTCAAGAATCTTGTCAAATACGTCTCTTGCGAGTAAAATATTAAAGGTACGTTAAAACTGGGGAAACACACTACTACTGCAAAGAAGCACATCACAATTAACCTAATGCAGATCATTCTCCCTTCGGTATAAAGAAAGGAAAAGAAATAAATAGTATAGAATAATGTTAGCAAACTAGTTGAAGAATATCGTGTAATACGAAATCTCTTGTGAACAACAGATTTGGAAATACACTACGAATGTAAAGGAACTACTCCTAAAAAGAACTACATCAAAATTAACTTAATACAAATCATTGTCACTTCCGAATAAAGAAGGAGATGAGATTAAGAGCACAGACAAGATTAGCATACTCTTTCAAGTATCTCGTATGATACGAGATTTCTTGCGAGCAACACAAATAAAAACACCTTTGGGCTGGAAAACAAACTGCTCATGCAAAGAAATACATCCAAATTAACATACTGCAAAACATTGTTCCCTCTTGTATAAAGAAAGGAAATAAAATTAAGGTACAGGATAAGGTAAGAACACTCGTTCGGGACCCTCATATGATACGAGATCTTTTGCAAGCAAAAAAAATTAAAAGTACCTTAATTCTGGAAGAACAAATTACTGCTGTAAGAAAAACATCAAAATTAATCTAACGCAAATCATTGTCCTTTACGTATAACGAAGGAGATTAAATTAAAAGTACAGAACAAGGCTAGTGCACTCGTTTGAGAGTATCGTATGAGACGAGATCTGTTTCTATTGCACCTAGGGGAACGAAAATGCATACAGGTAGGTAAAATCGAATTATGAACACATTTGCTTCTATAAAATGTTTCAATTTTTGCCAAAGAAAAAAGTTATTGTGCGAACAGGTAAAATTGTATATATATAAGCGCAAAACCCTACTCCTTCTACAATTTTTAACATTGAAGCTTGATTTTGGTCTCATTCGACGCGGAAAGACCGTGGCAACTGGAAAATGCTTCCTTTTTTGTATTTTTAATTGTAAAAAAGTTACCAAATTATCTTTCCAAGCAGTTCATTAACTTTCCGATTAATCAAATTTCGGGGTTTTTGAATTTCTATTGCGACTAGGTTTCCGAAAATGAATACCGATATATAAAATCGAATCCTGAACTCATCTACGTCTAAAAGCTTTTTCGATTTTCGCAATCGAAAAAATGTAATTGTGCGAACAAATATAATTGTATATATTCGCACAAAACCCTACTCCTTCTACAGTTTTCAACTTAGAAGCTGGATTTTGGTCTCATTTGCAGCAGAAAGACTGGTAACTGGAAAAGCTCTTTTTTTAAATTTCAAATTAGAAAAAAAGTTATGGATACATTTACCAAGAAGTTTTCATTTTGTTGACAAATGTTTCCATAACTTTTTTAAAAGGCAATTTACCCTGAACACCCGGATTTAGTCCTTGTTGCTCTAATTTAGCTAACATTGAAGCCTGAAATCTCGAAAATCATCAGATGCGACGCATGGCCAACCACTGTACAAGAATTAAGACAAATGGCGGTCGAAGTAAAAAAAGCGACGGCTGCTAACCGTGTAAAGTGTAAAATTGAATTTTGAGCACATAAGCTTATTTAATTTTTATTTTATTTTTGCCATGTAAAAAAGTTAGCGCTCTAACAAAAAATATACAAATACATATTTGCGCAAAACTCTACTCCTACAATTTTCCACTTAGAAGCTTGATTTTGGTCTCATTTGATGCGGAAAGACTGTGGCCACTGGAAAATGCTCCCTTTTTTAAATTAAGAATTGTAAAAAAGGATATGGATGCATTTGCCAAAAAAGTTCTTAAATTTTTTTTATAAAGCTATGATTTTTCGTCATAAAATCTAAGATTTAAGGGAAGATAATTTTTTTTTTGACAAATGTATTCATAACATTTTTCTAACTCTAAATTTTAAAAAGGGAAGCATTTTCCAGTTACCACAGTCTTTCTGCATCAAATAAAACCAAAATCAAGATTCTAAGTTGAAAATTGTAGGAGAAGAGTTTTACGCATATATGTACATAAATATTTTATGTTGGGGCACTAACTTTTTTTTCTATGGAGAAAATCGAAAATTTTATTGGAAGCAAATGTGCTCAAAATTCACTTTTACAAATCTGTACGCATTTTAATTCCCCTAGGTGCTATAGAAATGTGTACAGTGAAGTTTGAAAAATTAGATGAATTAGGTGATTTCAGAGTTGGAGATCCCCTTAACTTAAAGAAACATGTAAAGCTGTCTTAATGTACATTATTGTGCCTGCTTGCATTTCACCTGCACCGTGATAGCAAGTTGTATTTTCTTTGATTTTTCACTATGTCTGCGCGCGCTCGTGGTTGTCGCTTCTCCGTTGATGTTCGTCCACCCAGGTAGCAAGAAATTATTAGGCAAATATTGGGTTGATAATTATTTATTGACCCGAAATTGGAATCTTGGATTACAATAATAGGCTAATAACAAGACAATATCGAAAAAAGATATACTTATTTATGAAATCAACTTGTTATCGGAACAATGTAGTGAATAGTTTTATTTCTAATATTAAACTAACAGTGTAAATATATTTGTATGATATTCAAATAAGTGGAAACTATTTCATAATAATTAAATTTCTCGCAATTTAATAGAACTTGTTAAAATATAAATTGTTATTGCCCAAACATTGGGGTGATATCGTACGCCAATAATACGGAGTAATTTGTATAATATGAACCAATTAAGTTTATGAATAGTTATTTCAGTCATTAATGAGTGCAGATATATTTGACAGATATCAAGAAATGTGAATACGTTACAATGATATGCATATTCAGAATTCCTGTTATCACAGGTTCACAGTTCTTGTTTTTTCAGTCGTCCAATGAGTTTCGAAGGTCTAGTTTTAAAAAAAAAATATGCTAAAATCGTTTGTCATATGTTACAATAGTAATAAATGCGAACAATTACGCATACTTGACGGGATCAAACTGCATGTATAGGTTACCCGATCACCTTGTATTTTTCTAAGGCACACCTTGTAGTGTCTTCATTAGTTACCCCTCAAACTCAATTTTAGTCTATTTATGCTCAGTAATTGTCATATACCTCAATGTAAATTTTATCAAGGAAAAGTTCATAACTTAACTCTGCGTACCACCGACACCTAAAGGTGTGCGAGCATGCATGAGGTCGCATCTTCATGCCGGAATACGGTACAGAATGGCTGAAGCAGCTTGACTTAATCTTGCAACCTCAATATCAAGATTAGCTCATAATGGGTTGGTGAAAATATCATTATCGGGAGAAAATGGTTTACAAATTTCAACTTCATATCAGGAATTGAGTATTAAGCTAATATTTTTGTAGGGAACACCTCATTATCAAGTCAATATGGACACAATAATTAATTGATATTGGGTTGATGATAATATTGTTATTGGGCCAATATATTTTTCCAACGTCAACCGAATTTTCCAAAATAAGGTATTTCCCCAATGTTCATTTTGAATATCCAGTCAATATTGAGACTGTATATTGGCTCAATATTAGGTCAATCAATTTTGCTACCTGGGCATGGAGGCTTCCGTGTCGAAAAGTGCGGTCTCATGAATTCCATTTACATGGGGCATTATACTGGGATTGATTAGTGGAGCTAACGGTTTCCTGGTGCGTTTTTTGGAGGCCCTGGAAAATGTTGCCTTCTTAGTTGGCTCTAGTGTGTCCTAATTTGCCACAGTTAATGCACGGAGGCGGAAAAGTTCTAAATGGCAGCGAATCCACATTAGGGACATGTTGCAGCTCTTGATGCTGCTGTGATGCATTCACGTGGTAATTTTGATCATGACAGTTTCTCGGGCTGCTTCTTCCTCTCTAGTGATGTGCTTCATTATTGCCTGTTCTATGATAGATCGAATCGTGTCTCCGACTCGCACCACCTCGTGACGAAATGCCCGCGCACTTCTCTCCTGCCGCTTGGGTTCCCTTCTTGCTGTTGTATCACTTGGCACGGTTAGCTGCCGTCGCTTATTTTACTTCGACCGCCATTTGTCTTAATTCATGCACAGTGGTTAGCCGAACGTCGCTTCTGAGGCTTTTCGAGATTTCAGGCTTCAATGCACGCCAAATTAAGGCAACAAGGACTAATTCCGGGTGTTCAGGGTAAATTACCTTGTATGACTTTTCCATGCGTGCAACATACTCAGATACTAATTCTTTATCTTTCTGTTTTTTTAGTGAACGTTTCGAACAACGCCTGAGTGGGATGTTCTACATCGTCTCAGTCCGAGCACAGACCATTCTTCGGCTTCTTGAAGAATTGTAAGAGTTTCAATAATGGGGCTTCAATCCTTGGCCTCTGCTTCCCACAAGCTCAGGTAGATTATTTTGACCTTCTCCCTATTGTTTAGGTGACCAGCTACAGTTTTCTCACGTGCTGTGTAGGCACCCACGTCATTGTAACGAAATATTTCGCTTGGCAATACAATTTAATTTCCTTTCGCTAGGTAATACATTGTTAGGCTAGATGACGTGAACAGAGCGACGCGAGAGGATATTGGAATGTCAACCGGTAGGCCAGTGCCGTGTAGGCGTGAGAACGAGCCTCGGACAAGCGTGGATCGCCGAGGGTTATCTTGAGCAATAGCCGCATCACCGGAGCCAATGAGCGCTCTGGAAGGCATCAGGCGAGTGGGTATGTCTGAGCACGCACCAATTTGATTTCGAGACGTCAGGACAAGCGAGAATTCCACCAATCAGGTTTAAAATTCTGTCTTTGGAACAATGAACATTCGTGAAGTTTCTGGAAGAAATCAGGCGAGAGACATATAAGGGTGCGACAAGAAGAATCGAGGTCTTTTCGGGAAAACTGGTGCGAGAGAAGTGTCAGAGCGGGGAGGGCCGGTACTACTGCCGACCTTCCCCGACAGAGTGTGTATTTGAATAAAAGCCTCAGAACTGATCAATCTGTGAAGACACACACCGAGAAGGCCAGAAAAAGGCAAGCTTCCAAGAAAGCGAGCAACGTTAAACAATCATTGCCATGTCTCTGCGACAGCGAGAGCAGTACCACTCACAATCGACGACCATCGAGGCTAACCAGACGCCAGGCGACGAAGTGCCGAAATTCCTCCGGTGCTAACCACCCACCGACACCCATCTCCAACTTGCCAAAATTTTCACGAGCGGCATGGGGAGAACAAGCACAGCAGATTAACTACACAGCCGTGAAAATTCATGGAGAATTCTACGTCAACCCCGAGCCCGCAAGAAAACTCCAGCACCGGCATCACGCCGATTGAAACGCACAGCTTCCAAGTCTACAGCAGCGCTAGGCGCTACGAGTCCTGCAATCGTCGAGCTTTCCCCGGTAGCACAGAGTCCAATGCCGCAGGATTTCAACCCCGCCCACCCCTCTCCCTCCACCTCCGAGCAGCTACAGCCCCACCTCCGACCAGCTACAGCATTGTTAGGTTAGGGCAATTTAGGTTAGGGAAGTTAACTTAAGTTAGGTTAAGTAGGTTAGGTTAGGTTAGGTTAGGTTGGGTTAGGGTAGGCCAAGTTCAGTTAGTTTACGATTAAGTTCAAAAAGTTAGAGAATCCCTGCTTTTGAGTGCCGAGATGGAGGGTCGCATGGCCAAACACCAGCGGTCGTTGTCATAACTTATTACATTGATTTAATGCAGGTTAACTTTGGTATTCCGCTAAAGTATCCACTTACAAAGTACTTGTAGTGGTTATAATGCAGTGATTAATAATAACTGTAAAGCGAACAGATAGGTTAATAAACCTCAGTAGTACTACATAGTTAAAAAATTGGCGCGAATGGCAACTTAATGTAGCAACTCGGAGGTGGAGGGAGAGGGGTGGGCGGGGTCTAAATCCTGCGGTATTGGACCCAGTGCTCCCCGTTACCCAGCGCTCAAATTTGTGAACTCAGATTGCAGCGCCGCCAGTCGTCAGCATCGGTATACGTGCATGCAGGAACCGCGGAAACGGCTTGGCCAACCCTGCGTGTGAGTGGGAGCGGAGCTACATAGATGCCAACGACGCATCACAGAAGAGCTAGGGTGATTTTGTGGTATTGAGGATTCAATATAGTGATTACAAAAGTGCAAGTTAGAAACAAGAAGCACATTGAAAAGTGTTGTGAAATGGCGCGCTATTCAGAGTGATTTGTTTTTGTTTATTGTGATGTTGAGAGTTTCACGTTGTGCGTAGCACAAAGTGTTCCACATTTCGATACCTTGTGTGAGTCAAGGATTTCATTGCGTTCGCATTGGCCCCATTTATTTCGTGCGTACGCTAGCCCAGCTATTAATTATCTTCTGATTCTGGTTCATTGTGAGTAAATCTTCTTTTGATAGCGTCCATAAGAATTTTGTGTAACGTTAAAACATGCAATCGTTGCTGGCGCTCATTACGATTCGAAGCGCACGTATCTCATTTGTGTGTCATTTTGTGTCAGAATGTGTTTGTTGACAATTATCACATTTAACTCGCGTGTTCCACGTTCAATATGTGTTTAAATCTTTCAAATTTTGTCATTATTATCCATGCTGATAAGACTAAGGTAAACTCGTGGTGCACTATGCTAATACTGCTGTTCCTACTTTTCCTCCTTTTCTGTCCATTCTCTCCCTGTGTATTTTCCTTCTTTAATTTCATTTCCACTCTGACTGTCGAGGTTTAAATTCCTCTATCGTAACGAGAGGCCGACAGGCCACGCTCGTGTCGTGACAGGAGAAAATGTCAATTGCATAGTGTACAACGTGTTGCCTATTTATCAGCATGAAAAAAAAAAATTTTACAAATCATTTCAATGCCTGGTAATTTTCTTTGTGTGTAAAATTCCAGCCTAGAGCTCGATGCCGCCGCTACGACTGTGCGAGCCTCAGTCGCTCTGCTGTGCTCCGATTTTGCTTGTAAGGCCATAAAACTGAAACATTGTGGTGGCGTGGATGCTTGGCTGCAGCTAGACCATTTCTAAGTGGCCAATTGAAGTGAACTCGACTAATTCATGTAAAGTTGTATAAGCCATTGCCATTAAATTTTTCTAAATGCTATGAGGAGTTCATATCAGCAGTGTTACATACGTTGCTCAATTTGTCATAACGTCGAGTTGCCTCAGTTAAATATTTTGTTATCAGTGAATTTCGCCCAAAATTTTAAGTAACAGTGTTTAGTCTTCTGAACATATTTTTATTTGTGCACTATTAAAAGTCATCATAAAATTTCATTTTAGTTCTGAAGTGAAGCCATCATCATTAATTTTTTAGTTCTTCAGTGATACACTCACGGTTGAGTTCCCTTGCAATTGTAAATTTATGAGTGTGCAGTGAAACTATAGAATTGGCCTCAGTTTGCTAAAAATATAGCTTGCTCCAACTTTTCTTTTCTCGTGAATATGTGTTTGATAAAAAAAATTTTTGTGGTGAATTTTAATTGAATGTCTCCATGATTTATCCACATATTACTATTTACTGACTTATGTTTAGATCGATGGCGCCGGATATTAATGCCGCACATTTTTTAGTAGAAACCGCCTTATCTCAGTTGAAACTTTGAAACAAGTTTATATTTGCAGTGTTTAGGGACTTTTTGAAATTTGTCAAGTTAATATTTTCATTTCATGACCCCTCAATTTAAAAAACAATTTGGAGAAAATTTTATTGAAGCTGCGTGTGAATTTGATTTCATATAATTCTTTTCCAACAAAGTTTGACCAATTTTAGTAACATAGTTCACATTTTAACTAACTCGTGTTTGAGCACTTTAATTGCAAAAATTAACATTTTTTGACAAATAGTGATGGAAGTATTTATGAAGGTCAATTTTTCTACTTGCTTTCAAGGCTGAGTAAATTTTTTTTTAAACCAATTGTCGGAGTAAAACTGAGTTAAGTGACGGAATGTAGAATAATAAATAAGCAAATGTAGTGATTTTTTTAGAGTGTGTGGTAATCATCAAAGATGATGCTCGTTCATTCTCAGTCTAATTTTAGTCGCCTAAAATTAGAATAAGGCCTTCTACATATGTGACAATTAAAATGATTTGAATGATATTCTTGCTGTAGGAAGGAAATGATTACTTCAACAACTGGTACTAGTTCAATTAATCTCGGTATTATCAAATCAGTTGAGCACTGAATCGTCGTTTCATCGCACTGAAAATTATATAAATTTCATGATAAAAACAATTTTAACATAGATGTCTACTGTGTAGGGTGTATAAATCTAAGGTTATTTTTCGATCCCAGCTACCTTTGGGAGAGACATAAATTTTTTACATTAAGTGTGCGTAGATTTAGAAAGGAACACGTGAGTTGAACTGTGCAAATCTTATTGTAGTCAAATGCTCGTAGTAAATGCATCATGCACCCCATTTCAGGCGATTATCTACGTGAATATTACCAATGATATTTAGTGTGAATTTTTTCTTTCAACAAGTGAAGCGTGCATTGAATTTAAGCTCACATCTTTTAAGTAGCCGTTAGCACAAGATAGTATCTTTCAAGTCGATTCTCAGGTGTAAAACACAAATTTTTGATAGCTGGCTAACACTAGAATCTACGAACCAGTGGGTCCGTTTATTTAGAAGGTGTCAATGAAGCTCAAGAATTATGAGGTCAGATTGAGAATTTTGATGAAGTCATCTGCAATGCTCGATGTGTGAATTTCGTGTTAAATTAGGAACTTTCTTTGGAAACTTCACAATTTCTTTTTAACGTTGGAACAATGTGAACCACTTTCGTCAGTAATTCGGACTGAATTATTATTTAATGCCGAGATTGGTTTTGCATAGGCAAAGTGAGCAAATCAACTTCATTGAAATATGTTCATTTCCTGTAACGGAAATACGCAATATTTCGAGCAATTTTGCTGCAACCTGAATCAACTTGACACCACGTCAGTGTCAAGCCGGCTTCCGTGGGCGGTGAATGCCTGTACTCTGTCTCTCTCCCTCTCTGTGCAGCTCATCGAACAATTTCACATTTGAAAATTCCCTTCTTTTTAGGATTTCTTCTTCACTTCTTTTTCAAATGACCTACTTCCAATTTTTGGCCAGCCAGTGCCTGTACTATTAATAACAAAACTTCAGTTCATGTTACGGGCAGATTCCCCGGTCGTTATTCCATCACTAGAGCGTTGGTGGACGTATTGCTCTGTCACTTTGCTACGTAGACTTGCTCATGGGCCTTTTTATTTTCCACCATCTATAAAATTAAAATTTCGATTACTTTCTTTGGAATTAACAATGAATTACCAAATATGAATATGATTTGAATGATATTCTTGCTGTAGGAAGGAAATGATTACTTCAACAACTGATACTAGTTTCCAATTATGAAAGACTCATGGAAAGCGCTCTAACTTTTGAAAGAATGCGTCTATCGACTTCAAATTACTCTCAAATGAAAGAGTGAAACATTTTCTATGTTACCATATCCAACACACGACCACCACCTAACGGTTTTCTGGAAAATACAGAAATTTCATATTGTTATTAGCCTCTATCTTTCACGTTATTTAAAAAATACATTACTTTTATTTTTAACAAACCATTTTTGACGCAATTTCCTAGTGGCATGAGTTTCCTCTAACCACTCACCCCCTCTTCAGGCAAGGAGTGTTTTGTACATGTCATTTAGCTTCTCTATGGCAGTGGGGCTCTTGACTTGTTATTTGAAAATTCTCTCTGAAATACGAAAAATCAAATGGCATTTTAATGGGCCGTTATATGCATCAAAATTTTATTCTAAATTTCCTCGCTTATTTCATTTTTTTCTGTAAGCACTTCTCTTTATCGCGAACGTACTTGCGCTTCACCAGTGATACACACAACGGTTTCGTAAATTGAACTGGCTTTCCCAACGCACAAGACTTTCCTTGTGGGTATGTTCTTTTCGTCCCCTTTTTTGGATGAGCAAATCGTTTCACAAGTATTTCGGAGGTGTTCGTTTGATCCAGACTTAGCCTGAATGTGACTGACATCATTGGTTATTGGGGGGTTCCTTTCTCCGCCTTTTAGAATTCAGATTTGAGACCCTTTTCTGTAAACCGTTACGTCCAATGTTTCTCCGTGTATTTTCTTTCCCGCGATTTATGTTTCGAGGTCCGAAGTTCGCTTATCGCTAAGCTAAAACAAGCAAGCGTCTCAAGAACCCTATTTGTGTGTCTCAAATTCCCTCAGTCACATTGTAGAGCCTGACCTTTGCCCTCTAAGAGGGTCTGTCATCTATCACCCTCTAGGACACCTGTTCTCGAGCCTATCGTACATCCTCACCCTCTTGAAGGCTCAAGACTCACTCTAAGCACAACACACGGCTTCACGCAAAACGCACGACACAAAGCCCAACACAACATTTCACACACCAGAACACACTGTCGAAAATTTTATTGTACAATAAATTTTACACAAATGAACATCAATGAATGCTACAAAAACAAAAGGGCAACCATGCAATTAATTTCTAAAAAATTTCATTGCACTAGAGATTTAAAAAAATAATTTAGCCATAAATTATTGAATTGAATTATTCATCACACTTACATCTAACAAGTCTATTTAGCCGCGTTTACAATTTACTAACCATGGTTAAAATTTACCCATGTTGTCATTTAGTATTCAACCTAAACTTGATCAACTCCTCAGCATCCTGTGATTCAAAATTCGGCGCAAAGAATTTTCAAAGTCTAACAGACTAAGTCTTTCCTATTATCATGTATCACAGTAATGCCAGAAAAGAATAACCGCCTGACATAAATGCAGAAAATGTAAATACAATGATACTGAGAGTGGCAGACTGTCCAGGATGGAAACTTTTTCACATTTTATGTTTTTTTCCTTTAGCCTCGCTTCAAATTCCGCAAACTCAGCACCTATAATGCACTGTGTCTTGCTAATGTTGTTAATATTTTTCTATAAAAATGGATGGAAATTTTCCAGATAAGCCCCGCCATTAATGCAACACATTAGTTCACCCACTTGTAACTTTCGAAATAAATCACCTATCGACTTCAAATTGTTATTGAAACGAAAGTTTAAAACATTATTTTGTTTCAAGTTATTTGAAGTCGATAGGTGCATTATTTCGAAAGTTGTAAGCGGGTGAACTAATGTGTTGCATTAGTGACGGGGCTTATCTAGAAAAGATTCAAATTGATTGCCGTTTCTGTGTTTTTTTTGCAATAATAATTAACATATCCTTTTTATGAAACCATCGTCACCGACTGCTCAACCAAGCAACACAGCTAACAATACGTTTCTGATTTTTGACAAGACGTCTCTGACTCCACAACAAGTCGCCAACTCCCAAAATCGCTCTCTGGGAATATATTACAGTTTTATTCTCCCATGAACGGCTGTCATGAAACGCAAACCAGCCGTAAGCACAGACGTTGAAGTAGTTCAGAACATACCAAAAACTTCAGAGGTTTTCTCCAATAAATAATTTCAGAACGCATTACCCCGGAACGATCATTAAACCATCGACAGAACAAGGCCTTAATAAAGTCCATTGAGGCGTGTGAGTAGATTTGCTATTGCCTCGGCTCTGCTCGAGCAGATTACGCTTGTCAAGTCTCAGATGAAGCAATTCATCCGCGTTTGCTGAACATTGCAGACGAAGTGTTCCTGCTGCCGGGAGCACCGACCGTAATGAACTGAATCAGAACACGTCGCTAGGTTACAACTCTGCTTTGCCATTAATAACTTACGCCAGAGAAGACGCTCCTCAGTTGCTTAACCTTCTTCTTGTTTTTACAATATGATGTTTAAAAGTGCTCCTCTGTTACTTAACCTTCGCCGTGTTTTTGCAATATGATGTTTAAAAACGCTCCTCAGCTGCTAAACCAATATCATCTTTCCGAAATATGATGTTAACTGCGGTTGAGGTCTGCACTGTTCGAAGTGTACGTTGTTTGAAATGAAAGCTCATTGAAGTTGTACAATTTTCTTACAAATCGTACTTTCTTGTAAATTTTTCCTATTGTAAACCTTGGGCTCCAAAGGAGTTTGACCCTTAATATCTGCGACAAATCCGCCTCCGATATTGATTGGAGAGAAAAATCTCTGTGAGCGACAGCTAATATTATTCTTCGTACGCCGACCGGATCGCAACGAACCTCCTGGATGCTTCCTGGCCGCATTTAACTGAATTGTCAGCATGACACAAATGCCGACCTGTCAAGATTTGTTAGGAGTGACCTTCATTGTCATGCGTAGCTGCTAAAACCTTTGGCCTGCATGGGCCGGCGTTGAGCTTCGTCGCGGGGAGCGACGGGCAGAAGGATCTCACGCCAACGGCCTCAATCTACTGGGTATGTCTATTGACACCATTAGCCTATACTCGAGGTTGGTCATTAGGACACGATTCACAATGTTCCTGACCCGGAGGGAAAAGATCCCCTAACTTCTGTGTACTTTCGGGACGGTCGGACTGTTGTCCATTTAACAAATCACTCCTCAAGAGTGATGTGGGAACTAAGCACCATGTATGCTTAATTCACTATTTATTAGATTTGTATCCTAGTGCCCTGAATGTATACTGTCTTTTCTTTTGTTGTTTTTCGAAAGGTTCTGTGATGTAGAAGAGGCAGAAAGTGAGTTGAAGTATTTGTAACTTTTCATAATAAATTTAAGTCTCAACTTGGACAATTTTCCTTCAGCTCCATCACGATTTGCTTATGCTGTGCTGGGCAAACTATTTGCCTAAGACTCAGACAAAGCGTCTACTGGAAAATTTTGTCTAGAAGTATAATCTGTTTGAGGTCCACACTGTTCGAAGTGTATGCTGTTTGAAACGAAGGCTTTTTAAAGTGTCGTCTGCGTAAGGTCTGCACTGTTAGAAGAGAGGGCTGTTTGAAGGGTGTACTCCGTTTGAGGTCCACACTGTTGGAGTGTACATCAGTACGCTCTATTTCAGTTGCACTCTGTTTAAAGTGTGTTCTGGGTGGCATGAAGTCTGTTTGAGGTGTAGTCGATCTCTTTGAGGTATGTGTCGGGAGAGAGAACAATTTGTATTGGAAGACGCAGTTTTGAAGGCACAAAGTGCAAAGTGGACATATCTAGAGATATAAAATAATTTACAGATGCGATTTTCTCCCAATAAATTATGTCTTTCTTCATCAACGGTCGGTGCATTTGACTACAATTCAATTTTACTACATATTGAGATTTAGTCTTTATGTTATTTTGTATATTTTTACGCGTATGGCTAGCCTTTAATGATAATAGCAGGTGTTATTTATGGTTTCATTTCTTTACAGTAAACGCTGCCCAGCGTAGAACTCAACATTTTCTAACCATGCGTTGTCTAGACACAGGGTACGAAATGCTGATACAAGTAGAGAGTAATTGACACTTGAACATTGATTTGATCATAAACTTCCGCACTCGAATGACGTCTCTGAAAGTCGTTTCACTCATGAAATCTGAGGAAAGAGTAAATCTGAGAGCTCACCGTAATTTAATCATACCAATTCTCGAATTAATTTATGGTGGCTTCTTCGGTGCATTCGATGAAAAAATCTGCTGAAAATGTTTAGAACTGGGCACATTTAGACGAGATAAATTATAATAAATGTCCATAGAAGGCATAGTAAATTAGTTCTTATAAAACAAATGGTAAGTACAGCCAAGAGGACAGAAAGGATGGCAGAAACAAAAAGAGAAAAAGAAAGGAGACTGAGAAAGAGAGGGAGAAAGGGAGAAAACTTCAACAGTTCAGTCCTCAATAATTCACAATCAAATTAGAACCCTAAATTTTTGTAAATGAATCACCGAAAAATCAAAATTTGTCACAAGTGACTGCATCAAATGACGCTAAATCCTGGTTGTAATCTAGCGCCTATTTTACATCCAGATCTGAGCGTTGGATTTAGGGGTCACCATCTTCCGAGACGGTTGACTGGAAGAAATGTGTGTCCGTTCAGTACAGATTTCTGATTTCAAATTCATCATGGCCAAAATAACTTACAGTATAACTACATCCGTAAAATCACATGGCACACAATTGAGTGTACTCGTAAAACTTAAAATCACGTTTTTATAGATTCAATTCGATAAGGCCACGAGAAGAAAAGGGGCATTAATGTATTTTAGGAACTTTTTGACGTCTGTGTGAAAAAATACTATTCATAGCGAATATTTGAACAAACAGTCTATTTTGAAAAAGTCTGTTGACAGTTTTGAAACAGTATGCGGACAGTTTTGAAGTAGTATATGGAAACAGTCTACTCATTATAATTTAATTTAGTGCAAAAATAGTGTATGTGATTAAACGTGAACGTGTTTCTATAGAATATTCGATTGCAGTATAGCAGATATGACGGCCAAACTTTTCTTGCACTGGTTCATATTTTTGTAAGGTTGGTTGCGTCACAAAAATAAAATTTTAAATTATTCTACTGAAAGCGATGCCTAGCACACAACTAAACAAATTCTAGCAGGACAAATTTTGGGCAATGGGTTCCCAATGTTGAAAGAGAGAGCAAAAATGCTACTCGTTTTAGCAAGAGAACTAAAAATATTTGCATGCATATTTAGAGCCAAGGTGAAAATACACTGGTCAATGAAATGTAAGGTGATTAAATAAGGTTAGTTCAACCAAAACAGATGATAAAAAAGCTTTGAAAGAGCTCAATCTTTGTTCACTGAAGAATGTTAATGTAAAGTTTGAGAAATCTGCACACGTTTTTGTAGGAATACAATATGGTCATTCGACATGTAAAGTTGAACGAAAGTCAGTTGTGACACTTTTATTTCCAAACCTCACGTTTTCTCGATTCCTTACATTCTAGACACATGAACAGCTGTCACCAAATAGATTTTCTTCCTTATATCATTGCAGTAAGATAAATCACAAAAGATTTGAACTGAAGTTAAAGAAACAGCTAAAATGACATGTGCTTAAGCAATCATCGTGTACGGGATTGTGCACGGAATGAAAATTCAAAGAAACATCTCTGCAGGGAATCTAACTAGATTACTTGATGCCTAATACCCATACCAAATTGATGTCAATTATGATAGACCAATTTTGATTCTATGTTTTCCAAGGTGTTTAGGGAATTACGACAAGGATAATTGGTCTATCCATCTCTTTTGACGTCACAATTGAAAGTTTAGGCTTTGTGTTACATTGCGACGAGTTTTTTCGTTTGAAATTCTGAGAGAATGTTCTGAATAATTTAGGGATATTAAAGAGATTACCCTCTACGCAGCAATGGATAACTGTTGGTACACGTTATCCATACTCATCGTCTTAAATTAGTACCACACTTGAAGGCTGGAGTTAGGCATTACTCAAAGCGATCTATGTTCGAGAATGTCCTGTCTGCGCTTTTGGAATGATCGATGTTTAGGACATACGAGTTTAGATAATTTAGATTATAATTTATAGTCCCATAATTTTATGAATCATTGCGATTGTGCTACGCCAACTGTACTTCATTTCCGGAGGTCGCATGAATGCTTTACATTTTTAATGAAGAATCACGATGAGAGCACTTACGAATTTCGTGAAAGAACAAATCTACTCGCGCTGCAGCGAGAGCACGTCAGGTGCTGCTTTAGCTACTGCTTTGGTGAGGCAACAAAGTGAAATTTGAAATTGAGGTAAAAATTCAAGTGGAATCACGAGAAACTTACTTTGTGCATTAGGAGATGAGAATTTTATGGCTTTCAAGATCAGGGTTACCAAAATATTCACTCTTCGAATAAAGTGTGGAGTCAAATGGAGGATGGTTTAGTCATTAGAAGAGATCTTTTGATTTATATGAAGAAATCTTAAGAATCTTTTTAATTGAAAAGATCTTTTGGTTTACTTAAGATCTAACTTGTAGTGCCCTGCCATTTAGAGGCTTAGGGTCATCAGTTGTGAGTTATTTGTCAACTGAACATATTCTAACCGCATGGTCATTTCAAGTTGAGTTTCAAGTTGCAACTTCGAAATGGGAATAAAAAAAAGGAATCAGAAAGGTGAACCGAAGGATGGAATTCTTAAAAATATGAATTCTCGTCTACATGTCATTTAGTAACACAAGTAAGTGGTTTTCATTACGTTGTTCTTATAAAGATCTCACCTTCAGAATTTTGGGACGTCATGGTAATATCAAAGTAGCAAGGATATATCAAGGAAACATATATAAAAAAAGTAATTTCACTAAGATTTTAAAGGAAATCTCAGTATTGAAGAGTTTTCTTCTTCAAGATTTAAAATTTAGGTTTGTTTCACAACGTACAAGGGAGGAATATTCAAATTCTTTGAAATGTCAACGTTGGTGGTCCTTTAGGAATATAGGTGTAGGGTCTATTTTACACGTACATAAGAAGAACATCGAAGCCAGAACTTTGCGAGGTCGTGTGACTTCGCATCTCTCGTACTCTACGACCTGTTATGTTGTGATCTAAAATGTTTTTCAAACACGAGTGGTAGCACTTAGTTTATTGTTACCACAAACAGGGCATAAACATTGGCCTGGAAAGGGCTACATTATTAAAGGTTACACAACTGAATATGCAATACGTATATGAACAGTGAATAAGTATAAAAAATTGGATAATACAAAAAATCGAATAAATATAAAAATTGGATAAATATAAAAAATAGAATAAATATGAAAAATTGAATATGTATATAAATATGAAAAAATTGAATAAATATGAATAATTGAATAAATGTAATAAATTGAAAAAACAATAAAAATTGAAGAAATATAAAAAATTGAATATATAGAAAGAATTGAATAAATGTCAAAATTGAATATATATAAAAAATTGAATATATATATAAAAAATTCAATAAAAATTAAAAAGTGAACATAGATAAAAAATTTAATGTATATAAAAATTAATTATATAAATATATATATATATATTGAATATATATACATATATAAAAAATGGAATATGTATAAAAATTTAATATAAATTAAAAATTGTATTATTTAAAATATTTTACAAATTATATATTATATTAGACATAAAATTCAATAAATATATAGAAGTGAATAAAGATAAAAAATTGAATAACGATAAAAAATTAAATAAACAAAAAAAAGTTAATATATATTAAAAATTTCACATAAAAAAAATTAATCAAAATACCTATCGCGCAGCGGTACACCGAAATGCTAACATGTGCAACACCAACGGAGGCAACCGAGCCCTGCGCTAGCCAATTTAGTGGGACAAGGAAAGACCATGAGGCAACAAAGTAAAACTAACTAGAACATAAAGGGTCGCGCTGATTTGTCTATAAAGGTGAGAACTGCGGCTACTGTAGGAATAGGTGCATAAAAAGCTATAACTTACCAATTTAGGAATTGAGTGGGGTACTCGTAATGTACCCTAAAAATTTGTTGATTGATCCCAGAAAAGGGGGGTTTATGTAATCAGTCTCGTAAAAAGTGAGATTCGCTTAGGAAAGTTGAATAGAGCTTTTACTTTAATACTTTTAAAGGTCATTTGAGCATCTCAAACGTGGTGACCTTATTCATGTCACACTAAAATTCATCAAGAAAAATCTACCGTCACCAAAACAAACTGATAGGTAACGGCGATTTACTATTCATCTGCTAGTCAAGATTAGCTATATTAGACATCTTCCAGGAGTGAACTATGATTTTTAATCTTCAGATTATGATACCTCTTGCCTGACAATTCTGCTGCCACTACAGTAAATTACAAGCCTAAAATATTACTGCAGAAATCAGACTTTGAGATACATTCTGAATCCTAAATAAATTTTCAGTGCACTCATACTCCTAGCTGTCATCAGATTCTAATCCAAGGGAAGCGTGAGAATGTATGTGAAACGCTCGAGGTGCCTCATTTTCTCCTCACTAGAATGTTCTGACATACCCTCAAAAATTGCTGGATTAGAATTGAAAGATTGCATCGTTCTGCTGCGGCTCGTGTGTGTGTGAGCAATTTATGCCTTCTTCAGGGTTTCATCAAGGAGGATGGTTTCGATTAGAAATCATTCATTTTGTGAATGAAAAAAAATTCCACTCGAAAAATCGGTCTTCATTTACATTGAGTTGTAATAAATTTTTTTCTCGCGTTGATGGCTGTTTTCCAATCATGAGTAAGTGGTGATTTCATGAGGAAGTCACTTGGGGCAGGAATGACTAAAAGGCATCAATAAACCACTTCAGCTATGACGGTGCAAGGACAAGTAACTTATCATCTTACTTTCTAATCCCACTTATCTCAAGTTCAACACGTTACCTGAGATAGGTGAAACTAAAAGTTAATTTACAACTCAAATTAGAATTCATTTTAGAAATCAATTTTAAAATAGCAAGCATTATATAGATCGTGCCATCATTAAGTTTTCATTGAGTGATTATGAAAATTGGGTTTGTGTCAACTAGTCGGCCAGGAACATTATCAAAATCCCCTCAGTGACCACTGATGCTGCCCTTCGCAGGAAACCTGTTTACTACTTCACGTTGGGTTCAGGTGTTCGTTCAATTATCCCATTAGGCAATAGGCAACTTATGGATCGTTCACCATTTAGCAATGAAATTCAATTTCTAGTTCATTAGAAACGACTTCGTGAATTTGATTATCTATTTTATTCAGAATTTTGCGCCATCACGGTAACATCAAAGTAACAAGGCTATATCAAAGTGTCAGTCCTTTAAAATTGATCTAATTTTACTGAGATCTCAAAGAAAGTCTCAATTTCAGCCACAGGGAAAGAAGTGCGTTCCTCCTGGAAGCATCTTGCAAGGCTGAAACACTGAGATAAAGATCAGAAAGTTAAGGAGCACATGTTCTCAGTTGAAGAATATTGCTCCAATGTGGTACCGCCAGTGTTGCCGGATTGATTTTTTTCAAGTCAAAGAACTTCAAGAAATTTTTTTCAAAATAAATTATGACTTTAAAATGCATTTAGAGAAACGGTCGGTAAAGCAACTATCGGATGATTCCTCCACAAACAGCCGTACTGTAAACAAAAGCTTCCGTACAATTGTTGAAAAATATTGGTCTACCTTAGACGTAATCTACATATGATAACCAATCTTTTCAACTATAACATATCCTAACCCAAATTCACCCATCCTAACCAAACATAGCCTTTCCTAACTTAACCTAACATAGCCCAACCTAATGAAAATAGTTTTTAGCAGTAAAACAGGTTTTCTAGGTTTTTAGAATTAAATTGTACCAAAGAACTGCTATCATATTTTTGCAATGCATAAATATTTTCATAATTGTCTAAATTGTAGTAGGAAATCGTGGACAGATGTCAAGGGTATTATTGTTTTGTTATTTTGTGAAAGATTTTATTTGCACTCAAACGAATGAATAAATGAAAACAATTCGGTAAAACAAAATTTCCCAAAGCCAAGATCGATATTTAATTTTAATTAGATTCTTATTCTACGACTGCACAATTTTAAGAAGCGCATTGAAAAGAGATTACTTTCGTTGAATGTTATTTTCTTCCACGCATATATTTGCATTCAATTTATATGTTATTTTCGTCACGTGGTCTTTCCATAGATGTTCTTGGAATGCAAGTTGGTAAATTGGCATACGTGGCGAGGTACTTACGCTAAAATATGAACTTCAGAGTAGGAGTTTCCGCACTTGTTTGAAATTCGTATTATGTCAGTTTTCCATGTCAGCAATTCGTCCCCGTGCTGATGCATACAAGCTGCTATCTCACACATCAATTGCATCAGCATGAACTAAGTGCTCAATACGAGCGAGATTTGAAGCCAGCTATCACTCTCGTGGCTCCGTATTTTACGCTTTTAAAGATAAGTTAAAGTAAAGGTTTTCAACCTGGAAAGATAAGGATTTTACGCTTCAGAAGATATAAGGTTTTCACGCTTGGGAAGATAAGATTTTTGTGCTTGAAAAGATAAGATTTTTGTGCTTGAGAAAATGTTTTTATTCCTGGGAAGATGACGTTTTCCCGTCTGTGAAGATAAGGGTTTCACGCTTGAGAAGATAATATATTTACGCTTGAAAAGATAAGGTTTTTACACTTGCGAAGATGAGGTTTTTACGCTGAAGAAAATACGATTTTACGTTTGAAATAATTAGGCTTGTACTTTTGGGAAGATGAGCTTGAAGTGTCGAGGCCATTGAGCGAGAGTTTGCACCGACCTCACAATCGTCCATGCAAAAGTGCTGTAAATATTACCTCGGTGACCCACAGGTTTACGAAGCAACGTAGTCAAATGGTCTGTAATGACTCTACAATAATTTGATTTTTCCACAATTTCGTGACACGATCTGTTTCTTCTAGAGAATCAGTGCTGCTGAAGAAACGCGTTTTTTTCTAAAGCAAAAATTACACCTAAGAAAATTCTTCCTTCGGTTATTGAAAATAACGTCTTACAGAAAAATCTTCTCTACGAGTAATTCTTCCGTAATAGTTTTCCGTATATTTAAATAAAATTAAGAGGAAACAGAAAAAAAGTAAGTGAAATGATTTCATTGGAGAATAACGAAAAATGGATTTAATAGCACGAATAAACACTCTTGTTAAAATTGTATTAAAAGCTTGAGGGTAGGCGGCGCGAATGTAGAGCACCTGGGGTGGCTGGCCGGTTTGACAGCTGACGTCTGAAAACGAAGAAACAGGGCTGAGCGAAGCTGACGGCACAACCTCCCAACCCGCCGAGTCCCACGCACACGCTAAAGGGCCAGAACCCCCAAATCAAACCAAGTGTTGACCACGTCAGACAACGAAGGAAAGTTTGTACGAGTTCGACTTACGTCTGAACTAACGGGGGTCTACGGCGCACAGGGAGCAGGTGCAGTGGAGGCTCCAAGGATCCGCGGCTGCCCAACGCAGGCAGCGCAGAGTTGGACTTCTACTCAGCTGACATGGCGTACGATCTTTTTGCGAAACTCAAATGAAGAAAATTCCGGGGTTAAGTACGGAGATGAACAAATTGTGCCGTGCAGGAATCGAGCTGAGAAATACAGTGCTTGTCGTTCTGCGCCGATTCTCAAGACGCTGCTGGCAGAGGCTCAAAATGCAAAAGGTTTGTGATGACATCCTGGAGTGTATGGCGTCGAATTTGTAAGGGTTTTATGGGTTTAAAACTTCCATCACGGCGTACGAAAAATGAGTTGCATTTTGCATTTTAAAAAGGCCCTTTTAGACACGTCTGTCTGATTTTTTCAACTTCTTCTTCGGCGGCTATTTGCTCCCATTACCAAGAAGGCGTTTTGTTTCATTAAATGCGCTCGAAAAAGCCACTTTAAGTTATAAGTAATTTTTATTTTGACGTTGGTACTTGTTTGTAAAATCCTGCGATATGCACGCCATGAACTTTGATGGTTTATTGTGTGAGCTGAAGTAGTGTTGTTCCTTGTAGAAAAGGTATGCAAAAAAGCTTGCGAGTATTGATTACTAATGCGAAACTTTAAAATTGCAATTTTGTACTTCAAATTTTACTCATCTAGGTTAATCGACAACAAAATGTGTTTTTGATTCACGGTTAAAAATTTACCTCGTAAAATTACATATGAGTCGAAAATTTTAAATGCTGCACTAATTAAAAAATTTTCTTCGAATATGATGCAGGGGAATTTGATCATTTTTCAAAGCTGCATTCAGCTTTAGGTATTCTAAAAGAAAAGTTTCACGCTTGAAGTATTGATATATTCAAATCAAACGAGTGGGCTAAGGTTTGTGAACGGCACGTAACTACGTTTAATTTTGTACTGAATTCCTAGTTCACCCCGAAACCATTATTCTTGCAACGTCTCATTTTTGAAGGGCATTTCTAGCACAGATACTTAGCTCGACGCTTAGCAGTGGGGGCACTCGAGGTCGAATCTATTCCCAACGACAGCAGATTATGGTTGTCTCGGTCGAGGGTTCTTGAGATAATGACCCGACTCAGGAGACCCTCTCATGTATCTGCTCCGTAACTAATAGTTTAAGTCTACCAGCTTTTAGTGAATGAACGCAACTTCAAAATCAGAGCCATGACACTGCATTTCGAGGTGTTTCTCAAATATTCGTAATAGAAACAGACATTCTTCAATAGAACGTGTCGATTTTGATTTCATTTAAACAACTTGATGAGACATTTAAGCCTATCGAAGTTTTCGTGAGTGATCTGTCGACTATAAATATCATGAGAAAATAAGTAAATTTGGAAATGCGTTTCATAGCATAGAAGTTAGTGTGTTCAAGTAAATTATTTAAGAGTAATCTTCTTGTTCGACCACAGTTTCTATTCACGTGATCACACTAACAAAGCTTCCAATCAGCGGTCTCTAGATAAAGATCTGCGTTTGTAATTCCTCGTGTCATAGTTGTAATAATGATAACACTAATAATAATAAAATAATATGTTATAGTTCGAATACCCGAATCATAATAAATAATGCACACGAATGACAATAATACAAAAAATTGTGTAAAGGCTTGCATTTCTTATAGCACGTTAAAAAACGACGTTCTCTAATTTTCTCATGAATATTTCTCCAGCAATGACTCTTTGAATATCGTTTGAATTCCTGAAATATTTTATGAAAGGGCGAGAAATTAGAAAAGATATGTAAATAATTTCACTGCAGCCATAAATCGACACGTTAATGGTCATGACGCACCGTCCCTCAATTGCTCCCTGCAGCATGTCGTGTTTCAAACTCTGTGAATCAACGAATTATTTTTTGCATTTTTATTTCATTCATCAAATCTATGCTTGGGAGTTGACGCTTGCAACATGTCCATGCATGAATTTCTTACTATTTCCTTGTGTTTCTTAAATTTTCTTAAATTTCCTAAATTTGTTCATATATCCTAAATTTTTTCATATTTCCTAAATTTTCTAAAATTTTCTAAATTTTCTTAAATTTTCTAAATTTTCTTATGTATCCAGAATTTTCCTAAATTTTGTAAATTTTCTTAACATTTCTATGAATGATATTAGCTGCCATATATTAGTTCAGTTGAATAAATACTTTGAAAAATGAGAAAATATCAGTTCAAATTTAGATCAGGTGATGAAAGTAATTTTTGCTTCTGACTAATGCGCGACTCAAGCTTCAGGTGCGCTTTAATTTGTGTTCTTGAGTTGTTTGATGTCGGCACAGACCATCTTATCGAAGCCGTCATCGATTCCTGCCATCAATTTGGTGCTGGAAGTCCGACACTTACGAAGCTCTGAGTCTGGCCGACCTTGAAATTTGGACTCTACTGTGGTCACCTCAGAGTAAAGAATCTCAAGCTAGTGTGATTTCGCATTTCCAATTGCTGATCCCGATGATCTCAGATTCTGGGCCACGATCGTAAATTTATTGAAGTTGCTGATGAGACCTGGTTCTGAAAAATCATGTTTCATATAATCTACTCGATATTTTTCTTTAGCTTCGTGTGTGTTTCATATTATATAATCTATGTTTTTCTTTAGATTCGTGGTCTCCTGGAACTGAAGAATCTTAAGCAAATGTGTTTGTTAAATATTGCCCTTCCGAATTCTGATCCAGTTGATCATAAGGTGACTCGATCACGCTAATCCATCACTGAAGCTACGACTAGAGAGTAGTTCTGAAAAGGCAGGGCAGCTATGCACGACTAGCCAAATGCGCTTTTATGGTTGTGGCCATCAGCTTTCATTCTTGTGCGTTTTATTCGCCCAGAAATTGAATCAGAGCCGGTGCAATCTGGTGTCTTTCGTATTAAAATCGATGACGTTAAGGAATTAAATATTCGACTTATCTTACACAAAAATTAAAGGTAGATTTCAAAAGATAACACATTTCGTGGATCGCTAGTCTATTGTAAGTCTAGGGGGTGTAGGCCGATAAAATTAGGGAGTTAGTCTATTTCCATTTTTCGTGTAGAAAATTGAAAGGTAACTCATTTCAAGGACTGCTTTTTTGTACAAATTGAAAATGAATTTTTCAGACATTTGGCTGCTACATTAATTCATGGCAATAGTGTAATGTGTCTCTAAACATCAACCTCATGATTGGTGATATTTTTCCAGCGAGATTACTTTGTTAGGTTGACTATATGAGCTTATATGGTTCTGGTACGATTAGCATTATCGGGCTGGTGGAACTAGCACTGTTAGTCCGTACGATTAGCATTGTCGAATTGGTGGTTGTTGTCAAGGTGAGATTGGCGTTGTTGGACTGGTGAGGTTAAAATTATTGGCCAGGGAGATAAGCATCAAGAATTTCGATCGCTGAATATTAATAGCCTGACAAGATTTGTATACAAGTTCTGGTGAAAAGGGCGTTCCTGAATTATTACCCAATCTTCCCGAGGGATATTGTTGAGTTGATCACATAGTGTTTCATCTTCCGAGTTCACTGAAGTTTGTCATCATAATATGGACGATTATTTACTCTTGTTAGATGACTTCAATTGAAGGTCCAGAGCTGCTGTAAATATGCAAATATGAACAGATTCATGCCTACGATCAGTTATCATGTCATTGAGTCGTGGCTGCCACAATTGGTGGTGTGTCAAACTTTGTGGCGGTGACAAATGAAGTGGCAGGTGTTCAAATTCGATCGTTCGCGTGTGGAAAATGGGATCGACGGTTGTGTTCTTTTTCGTAATTGCGCTTAAATCATGAAGATATATTATTGGACTTATAATGGCTTCTGCTGTACCTGAAATTTTCTAAATATGCGAGCTCGAATGGGAATTTGAGATTTGTTTGAAACTTGATTTGATTTATGATTTGATATGATGATTCGAATTTGATTTGCAAACATTAAAATATGATGAAAGGCATTACTATATGATTATTATTGCAAATGCTTTAACGCATCATCTGATTTCATGAAATTTTCTACGGTGCGTCCTAATAAAATCCACTCTACTTCAATAATTTACATCAACTTTTTTTCCATGACCTTCACAGAATCTTCTTCATAAGTGCCAGAAAAATTCACGCAGTCAAATGTGACCTTTCTGTCCTTGCTTTAATTCAATGATTACAAATCGGTTAATTCGAAGCTTTGGAAAGCTAGAATTGCTCGCACTGAGATCGAGAGGGAGGGAGGAGTGATGAAACAGACTGCCTACTTAATGCCTTTAGTGACCGGTCCATTTGGAAAGCTTTGAGTGCGTTGTCGATTGAGGGCATCGTACTTAGAGACAGGCACGCAGAATACAGGGCGCAGCGGTTCAGCAACAGCATTTCTTGTCGTGGTGTCACGACGAACGCATTCTCAATCTGAACTTCCGACGTCCTGTCATTTTGGAGGTAGTGTAGCTACTGTACTATGGAGGGTGTCGCTAGGTAGTATAGCTGTTGTTTTACGGAGAGCGTAGACAGGTCAAATAGCTCTTGTTTTATGGAGGGTGTAGACGAGTGGACGTGTAGAATAGCTGCTATTTTATGGAGGTCGTAGCCAAGTAGTATAGCTACTCTTTTATAGAGGATGTAGACAGGTAGGGTAGCTACTGTTTTATGGAGGGTGGAGGCAGGTAGTATAGCATTTGTTTCACGGAGTGTAGGCAGGTAGGATAACTTCTGCTTTACGGAGGGTTTCCGAGTCTTGATGAATTGAATATTAACTTACACTTTTCATGTTTCTGTGGTCATTGATAGTTTTTTTCAGTGAATGTGAATTAGAATCTAGCTATCTATTGAAAAAAAAACCTTAGATATTTTTAAAATCGCTTGAAAATTATAAATTAAGACATGAATGAATACTGGAATGGTGTTTGAGTAAAATTTTGAAATGCCGCAGCATAAATGTTGGATTTTTAAATATCTAGTTGAATTACAATCAATTACTCATAAAAGATTCAAAAATATTTACAGTTCGCTAAAGTCTAGGGAGTTTACTCCCAAGATTTATTTTACTTCTAGTACTGCTCTCAAGAACTTGTTTCGGCAAATAATCAACTATTCTTTTAAATTGGGATTTTAGGACACATTACGCCTTATTTTTCCAAATTTTTCTTCATAATATTTCCAAGTAAAAAAATTCTTTGTCATATCATAAAGGAAAAAACATATGTTGCGGAAATCATTAAATTGTTAAAAATTATGAGTAATTAGGAGTTCAAAAGGAGATTCAAATATTTTTCCGTAGCACAAAGAATATTTTAAAAGGCCGTGTATTTGATAATTTATTATGTACAGAATGCGAAATAGATTATTGAGAGGAATCTTTTTCGCCAAGATCTGAGAAATTTTTCATCAGAATGCCAAGGTGAAGTTTTCAGTAATTTAAGCCAGTTGAGTTTCAGCACATCATGCAGCTTCAACATCTGAATGAAAATTCGATTACTGCCAGTCTCAGTCGTCGACACCAAAAATAATCATGAAAACGTGAGCTGGAAGATCAATACTGAACGAGGAAAAAGTTGTGGAGTCGTTCTTCAATTTGTACATCACCGTACGTGAACCTCAGCTGATGCGAATACAATTTTGAATTCTTCATAACAAGATAACAAGAATCAAATGCCTTATTAGTTGAACTATGGTGACATATTTCTTCTGTTTTTGTTGAGAGTCACACAAGATGAAGTGCGATTCGTGAACCGTCTGTGTGGAACTGAAATTGCTAACATGCAAATCACTTGTTATCTTCACAGTACAGATTGGATTGACATCACAATGGCTAACGTATCCGAACTGAGAATTCAAAAATCCTTTTTCCTGAACATTTTATCACTTGCGTTGGTGTTTCTGATTCCCTTCATCGTGGAGGTTAGGTCGATCGTAGAACAACAGTTCTACGGCACCACAAACTTGGATTACCACAACTTCGCAACGCAATCCTTCAATGTTGGCCCTATTCTGCTCTCCAAGCAATACATAGGTAAGGAGTTTTGTTTTTGAATTACAGTTGGAGCTTCTCACAAACTTATGTTTTTTATATTTATTAAAAAAATTGAAAATGACGAGAGTTTAGAAAATCATAGGAAATTATAATAAATGAGTAAGTTTCAAAATATTTCACTCCTACAATGCTCCTAACCGACAGTAAGTTTGAGTAAAATGTTGATATCTTCAACTCTTTTCGTAAAATTGGCATGTGAAATGAACGTAATCGACTTCACTGATTTTCCCAGCGTTATTAAATGACACTGTCCAATCCAAAGCACTCAAATATCATCCATCATTTTTAATTGTAAACAACAGTTATGAAGCTAAAATTTTCTGTCAAACCTGCCTAAATACTTGAATATTTTATACCATTTGACTCACGTAAGACTTTCCGACAACCGCACTTTTCTAAATTATTTTTTTTTCCAATTTCAATTAGGAAAAGGTGCCATGTAAAACACATAAATACCTGAATTTCCAAAGACAAATTACACTTCCGTAATCGAACAACACTTCTGAAATCGAAAAATACTTCCGTAATCGAACAGCTCTTATGTAATCAAATAACACTTCTGTTATCGAATAGCTCTTCCCTTGCTGCAGTTTAAGTCTACTTCTTTTTACAGGTATAATTAAGACGGATTCATTTGTGAAGTGCTTACATTTCTGCGCGGTGAACCCGAAGTGTCATGGCTTCGTCAGAACCATGGAAAACGAGGACACGTACTGTTTTTTGCTGGCTCATGACAGGTGCGCCGACCCTTCGAAAACTTTCGTCTTTACTGAAGGTGAGGTTTCTTTTATTTCTAACCACGTTTCATTTCTAAACACAGGGCGTACTAGTTTGCGTCACTAGTGGTCTTAGAGAGATGTTTGTGTTTTCGTTAGTGCAAAATTTATCAACTGTAGGGCACTGTTTTTATTTTTGGTAAACAAAATTTCAAAATTTAATTCCCAATGCTATATTTTCTACAAATTAAATGCGTAGTGAGCTAACGTAGACCTTTGAAGCTTGTGCTGAAATAATTTAGAATTTGTGTTTTTTAATGAAGTGTTTTTTTCAGGCGTTCATGAAAACATTTTTGCTACCAACAGTTAAATTTTCAAAAGAACGGGACCTTTTTCAGGTATTTATTGAATGCTTGAAAAATTTACCATCTTGTATCCAGAGTACGTGCAATTCACATAATTTTGAATTAATTTTTGTGTACGATAAGTCGAATACTTAATTCCTTTACGTCATCGATTTTAACACGAAAGACACCAGATTGCACCGGCTCTGATTCAAATTCTGGGCGAATAAAACGCACAAGAATGAATTCTGATGGCCCCAACCATAAAAGAGCATTTGGTCTAGTCGTGCATAGCTGCCCTGCCTTTTCAGAACTACTCTCTAGTCGTAGCTTCAGTGATGGATTAGCGTGATCGAGTAACCTTATGATCAACTGGATCAGAATTCGGAAGGGCAATATTTAGCAAACACATTTGCTTAAGATTCTTCATTTCCAGGAGACCACGAATCTAAAGAAAACATGGATTATATAATATGAAACACACGCGAAGCTAAAGAAAAATATCGAGTAGATTATATCAAACATGATTTTTCAGAACCAGGTCTCATCAGCAACTTCATTAAATTTACGATCGCGGCCTAGAATCTGAGATCATCGGGATCAACAATTGGAAATGCGAAGTCACACTAGCTTTAGATTCTTTACTCTGAGGTGACCACAGTAGAGTCCAAATTTCAAGGTCGGCCAGACTCAGAGCTTCGTAAGTGTCGGACTTCCAGCACTAAATTGAAGGCAGGAATCGATGACGGCTTCGATAAGATGGTCTGTGCCGACATCAAACAACTCAAGAACACAAATTAAAGCGCACCTGAAGCTTGAGTCGCGCATCAGTCAGAAGCAAAAATTACTTTCATAACCTGATCTAAATTTGAACTGATATTTTCTCATTTTTTAAAGTATTTATTCAACTGAACTAACTTATGGCAGCTAATATCATTCATGGAAATGTTAAGAAAATTTAGGAAAGTTAAGAAAATTTAAGCAAAATAAAATTTTTTTTAAAATTCAAGAAAATTTAGGAAATTTAAGAAAATTTAGGAAATATAAGAAATTTAAGATATTAATGGAGATTTAGGAAATTTAAGAATTTGGGAAATTTAATAAAATTTAGGAAACACAAGGAAATGGTAAGAAATTCATGCATGTACATGTTGCAAGCGTCAACTCCCTAGCATAGATTTGATGAATGAAATAAAAATGCAAAAAAGAATTCGTTGATTCACAGAGTTTGAAACACGACATGCTGCAGGCAGCAATTGAGGGACCGGTGCGTCATGACCATTAACGTGTCGATTAATGGCTGCAGTAAAATTATTTATTTATATTTTCAAATTTCTCGCCCTTTCATAAAATATTTCAGGAATTCAAACGATATTTAAAGAGTCATTGCTGGAGAAATATTCATGAGAAAATTAGAGAACGTCGTTTTTTACCGCGCTATAAAAAATGCAAGCCTGTACACAATTTTTTGTATTATTGTCATTCGTGTGCATTATTTATTATGATTCAGGTATTCGAACTATAACATATTATTTTATTATTATTAGTGTTATCATTATTACAACTCTGACACGAGGAATTACAAACGCAGACCTCTGCTTCTAGAGACCTCTGATTGGAAGCTTTGTTAGTGTGATCACGTGAATAGAAACTGTGGTCGAACAAGAAGATTACTCTTAAATAATTTACTTAAACACACTAACTTCTATGCTATGAAACGCATTTCCAAATTTACTTATTTTCTCATGATATTTATAGTCGACAGATCATTCACGAAAACTTCGATAGGCTTAAATGTCTCATCAAGTTGTTTAAATGAAATCAAAATCGACACGTTCTATTGAAGAATGTCTGTTTCTATTACGAATATTTGAGAAACACCTCGAAATGCAGTGTCATGGCCCTGATTTTGAAGTTGCGTTCATTCACTAAAAGCTGGTAGACTTAAACTACTAGTTACGGAGCAGATACGTGAGAGGGTCTCCTGAGTCGGGTCATTATCTCAAGAACTCTCGACCGAGACAACCATAATCTGCTGTCGTTGAGAATAGATTCGACCTCGAGTGCCTCCACTGCTAAGCGTCGAGCTAAGTATCTGTGATAGAATTGCCTTTCAAAAATGAGACGTTGCAAGAACAAGCGTGAAACTTTTCTTTTAGTTTACCTAAAGCTGAATGCTGCTATGGAAAATGGTCAAATTCAACTGCATCATATTCGAAGAAAATTTTGTAATTGGTGCAGCATTCAAAATTTTCGACGCAAATAAAACTTTACGACGCAAATTTTTAACTGTGAATCAAAAACACATTTTGTTGTCGATAAACCTAGATGAGTAAAATTTGAAGCACAAAATTGTAATTTTCAAGTTTCGCATTAGTAATCAATGCTCTCAAGCTTTTTTGCATACCTTATCTACAAGGAACAACACTACTTCAGCTCACACAATAAACCATCAAAGTTCATGGCGTGCATATCGCAGGATTTTACAAACAAGTACCAACGTCAAAATAAAAATTACTAAAATCTTAAAGTGACTCTTTCGAGCGCATTTAATGAAACAAAACGCCGCTTTGGAAATGGTAGCAAATAGCCACAGAAGTAGAAGTAGAAAAAATCAGATAGGCGTGATTTTCAATAACCGAAGTGAGAATTTTCTTAGGGGTAATTTTTGCCTTGGAAAATAACGCGCTTCTTCAGCAGCACTGATTCTCGAGAAGAAACAGATCGTGTCAAAATTGAGGTAAATCTAATTATCGTAGAGTCATAGTTCACAGACCATTTGACTACGTCGCTTCGTAAACCTGTGGGTCACCGATGTAATATTTACAGCACTTTTGCATGGACGATTGTGAGGTCGGAGCAAACTCTCGCTCATTGGCCTCGACACTGCAAGCTTATCTTCCCAAATGTACAAGCCTAATCATCTCAAGCGTAAAATCTTTTTTTATTAAGCGTAAAAACCTCATCTTCCCAAGTGTAAAAACCTTATCTTTTCATGCGTAAATATATAATCTTCTCAAGCGTTTAACCCTTATCTTCTCAAGCGTGAAACCCTTATCTTCCCAAACAGGAAAACGTAATCTTCTCAAGAATAAAAATATTTTCTCAAGCATAAAAATCTTTCCTTCCCAAGCGTGAAAACCTTATGTCTTCTGAAGCGTAAAATCCTTATCTTTCCACGTTGAAAAACCTCAACTTTGAACCCTTGTCTTTAAAAGCATAAAATACGGAGTCACGAGAGTGATAGCTGGCTTAAAATCTCGCTCGTATTGAGCACTTAGTTCATGCTGATGCAGTTGATGTGTGAGATAGCAGCTTGTATGCATCAGCTCGGGGACGAATTGCTGACATGTAGAACTGACATAATACGAATATCATACAAGTGCGGAAACTCCTATTCTGAAGTTCATATTTTAGAGTAATTACCTCGCCACGTATGCCAATTTACCAACTTGCATTCCAAGAACATCAATGGAAAGACCACGTGACGAAAATAACGAATAAATTGAATAGAATAACGTTCGTTGAAGAAATGACATACATCGAAAATAATCCTTTTTCATTGTGCTGCCTAAAATTATGCAGTTGTACCATAAGAGTCAAATTAAAAATTAAATTTTGATCTTGGCTTTGGGAACACTTTTTTTACCAAATTGTCTTTATTTATTCATTCGTTAGAGTGCCAATAAAATCTGTCACGCAATAACAGCACAATAGGACCCTTGACATCTGTCCACGATTTCCAACTACAATTTAGACAATTATGAAAATATTTTTGCATTGCAAAAATATGATAGCAGTTCTTTGGTCCAATTTAATTCCAAAAATTTAGAAAACCTGTTTTACTCTAGCAAATCCCTTCATTAGGTTGGGCTAGGTTAGGTTAAGTTAGGAAAGGCTATGTTTGGTTAGGATGGGTGAATTTGGGTTAGGATATGTTATAGTAGAAAAGATTGGTTATCAAATGTTGATTACGTCTAAGGTGTACCAATATTTTTCAACAATTGTACGGAAGCTTTTGTTTACAGTGCGGCTGCTTGTGGAGGAATCATCCGATAGTTGCTTTACCGGCCGTTTCTCTTGACGAATTTTAAAGTCATAATTGATTTTGAAAAAATATTTTCTTGAAGTTCTTTGACTTGAAAAAAATCAATCCGGCAACACTGGCGGTATCACATAGGAGCAATATTCTTCAACTGAGAACATGTGCTCCTCAACTTTCTGATCTTTATCTCAGTGTTTCAGCCCTGCAAGATGCTTCCAGGAGGAACTCATTTCTTTCCCTTTGGCTGATATTGTGATTTTCTTCGAGATCTCAGTAAAATTAGATTAATTTTAAAGGACTGACACTTTGATATAGCCTTGGTACTCTGATATTACCGTGATGGCGCAAAATTCTGATTTGAATAGCGAATCAAATTCATGAAGTCGTTTTTAATAATCCAGAAATTGAATTTCATTGCTAAATGGTGAACGATCTATAAGTTGTCCATCGCCTAATGGGATAATTGAACGAACACCTGAACCCAACGTGAAGTAGTAAACACGTTTCCTGCGAAGGGCCGCATCAGTGGTCACTGAGGGGATTTTTATAATGTTCCTGGCCGACTAGTTGACACAAACACAATTTTCATAATCGCTCAATGAAAACTTAATGATGGCACGATCTACATAATATTTGTTATTTTAAAAATTGATTTCTAAAATGAATTCTAATTTGAGTTGAAAATTTACTTTTAGTTTCAAATATCTTAGGTAACGTGTTGAACTTGAGAAAAGTGGGATTAGAAAGTAAGATGATAACTTACTTGTTCATGCACAGTCATAGCTGAAGTGGTTTATTGATGCCTTCAAGTCATCCCTTCCCCCAAGGGACTTCCTCATGAAATCACCACTTACTCATGATTAGAAAACAGCCGCCAATGTGAGCAAAAAATTTATCACAACTTATCAATTTATCAATTATAAATTTATCAATTTATCACACCGATTTTTCGAGTGGAATTTTTTTTCATTCACAAAATGAATGATTTCTAAACGAAACCATCCTCCTTGATGAAACCCTGAAGAAAGCATAAATTGCTCACTCACACGAGCAGCAGCAGCAGCAGAACGATGCAATCTTTCAATTCTCATCCAGCAATTTTTGAGGGTATGTCAAAACATTCCAGTGAGGAGAAAATGAGGCACCTCGAACGTTTCACATACATTCTCACGCTGCCCTTGGATTAGAATCTGATGAAAGCTATGCGCCTGAGTGCACTGAAAATTCATTAAGGATTCAAAATGAATCTCAAAGTCTGATTTCTTCAGTAATATTTTAGGCTTGTAATTTACTGTAGTGGAAGCAGAATTGTCAGGCAATAGGTATCATAATATGAAGATGAAATATCATAGTTCACTCTTGGAGGATGTTTAATAAAGCTAATCTTGACTAGCAGATGAATAGTAAATCGCCGTTACCTATCAGTTTGTTTTGGTGACGGTAGATTTTTCTTGATGAATTTTAGTGTGACATGAATAAGGTCACCACGTTTGAGATGCTCAAATGACCTTTAAAAGTATTAAAGTAAAAGCTCTATTCAACTTTCCTAAGCGAATCTCACTTTTTACGAGACTGATTACATAAACCCCACTTTTCTGGGATCAATCAACAAATTTTTAGGGTACATTACGAGTACCCCACTCAGTTCCTTAATTGGTAAGTTATAGCTTTTGATGCGCCTATTCCTATTGTAGCCGCAGTTCTGTCCTTTATAGACAAATCAGCGCTACCCTTTATGTTCTAGTTAGTTTTACTTTGTTGCCTTATGGTCTTTCCTTGTCCCATTGAATTGGCTAGCGCGAGGCTCGGTTGCCTCCGTTGGTGTTGCACATGTTAGCATTTCGGTGTACCGCTGCGCGATAGGTATTTTTTTTATATACATTCAATTTTTATACATTAACTTTTCCATATAGATTTAATTTTTTATCTCCATTCAATTTTTTATCTTTATTCACTTATATTATATTGAAGTAATATTTCTATCAAAATTACATATTTATATTGAAATTTAAATTCATATTTTATATATATATTTAACATTTATACATATTGAAATTTTTATATATATTCAATTTTTTATATTGATTAAATCTTCTATATTTATTTCATTTTTTATATTTATTCAATTTTTTACGTTTATTAAATTTTTTATTTTTTTCAATTTTTCACATAAAATAACTTTTTATGTTAATTCAATTTTTTAAATTTAATCAATTATTTATATTCATTAAATTTTTTCAATTTTTAAATATATACAAATTATTCAATTTTTTATATTTATCCAATTTTTTATATATATTCAATTTTTATATATATCAAATTTTTTATATTTATTCACTGTTCATATTCTTATCGCATATTCAGTTGTGTAACCTTTAATAATGTAGCCCTTTCCAGGCCAATGTTTATGCCCTGTTTGTGGTAACAATAAACTAAGTGCTACCACTCGTGTTTGAAAAACATTTTAGAACACAACATAACAGGTCGTAGAGTACGAGAGATCCGAAGTCACACGACCTCGCAAAGTTCTGGCTTCGATGTTCTTCGTATGTACGTGTAAAATAGACCCTACACCTATATTCCTAAAGGACCACTAACGTTGACATTTCAGAGAATCTGAATATTCCTCCCTTGTACGTCGTGAAACATAAGATTGTCTGTCCCATGTTAGATTTGTCTGTCCCATGTTTGGTTTGTCTGTCCCATGTTAGGTTTTTCAGTCCCATGTTAGGTTTGTCTGTCCCATGTTAGGATTGTCTGTCCCATGTTAGGTTTGTCTGTCCCATGTTTAGGCTTGTCTGT
>JACJUY010004421.1:45721-66438 GCA_014220935.1 Platorchestia sp. MABIK
TTAGGATTGTCTGTCCCATGTTAAGCTTGTCTGTCCCATGTTAGGCTTGTCTGTCCCATGTTTAGGCTTGTCTTTCCCATGTTAGGTTTGTCTGCCCCATGTTTAGGCTTGTCTGTCCCATGTTAAGCTTGTCTGTCCCATGTTAGGCTTGTCTATCCCATGTTAGGTTTGTCTGTCCTATGTTAGGCTTGTCTGCCCCATGGCATATAATTTTTGTCCCTCCGTGTTCAGAATTATCAGTCCCATATTCAGCCTATCTAGAGCAGGGGTTCCCAACCTGGGGTGCTCGCCCTCCCCTCCTGGGAGTACGAGACAACATTTCAAGGAATTCGAGAAATGTTCAGGTAAAAAGTGGAATATTGGTTGTATGTTGACAATTTTTATTTCAAGGGGTGCGAGAAAATTCCACGTTAATAACAGGAAATTGACCATATGTTGCCATTTTTACTACAGGGCACGCTGGGAAAGTCCACGTAAATAATGGGATATTGGCTAAATGTTGGCATTTTTACTTCAGAGGGTGAGAGGTTCGAATTTCTTTAGGGGTGCGGGCGAGAAATAGGGTTAGGAACCCCTGGTCTAGAAGGTGTTCTCACTATTCACCCCAAAGATTAGAACTATCCCTCACCATGTGTTGTACAATGGCACCAATTCTGAACTAGCTGTCAAATATTCCAATGTGGACTGTTAAGAAGGAGTTCGTCAGCATTTATTCCTACTTTCCCATGTAAAGGCTGGAGGAACATCGAATTATTGTCATCTTGTAATCAAGAAAACAAATTTCGCTCAAGGCTCGTTAGGAGATTTTTATCCTCTAGTGTCACTCGTGTAGAATATAAATCTTATACTCACAGTTTGGCATTGAGAATAGTTTTTACATCACTAATATTCAAGCTAGGTTTAAAATATTCGAGTCTGAGAAACAAAATAGCTACTTTTGAGATTATGTTTTATTTTGTAACTCCCAGTGTTGAGATAAACTGCCAAATTTTCTGACGGAAATGAAGAGAAAAATATTCTAAGTTCAGCTAACCTGCAAAAACGTGCTTCGAATAGTCACTAATGTTTTATCTATCCAGGGCTAGATTTATTTACATCTATCAGGGGCTTAATTTTTCTATATTTATCAGGATGGATTTATTCATATCCATCAAGGGCTGGATTTATCTATAGGTTTCAGGGGCTGGATTCATTCATCAAGGGCTTGATTTATTTATATGTATTAAAGACTGGATTTTAAAATATTTTACGTTGTAGTAGCCGTACAGCTGGCAGTAAAATTTCACCTTGCGACTTGGCGACGTGACGTGATGTCTTTCTCGTCAAAATCAAGTTTGAAACTTTCATCCCTCCCTCCTCACATACACACACACACAAATTTCAGAGCGTCTGGCAGATTGTTGCATGTTTAAAATTTAGGGGAAATTTCCAAAAATAGAGAATTTAGGTCGGAAAATCATCCTGTAGAGCAGCCACGAAAACGAATAAATTATTTTTCCGTCGCTCAAGAACGTAAAATATTCAAAAAGTTAGCCCCTGAAATCGAATTCAGTCACACAAATGCAGTTGAGTGCGCAGGTGTCTTGGGTTTGCGCACACCTCAATTGCTACAGAATTGTTTCTACTCGAAAACACATAACGGCGATTTTTACATGAATTTCACAATGTCTATTTAAATACGTATTCTAATACTGTATACTTCGAGGATATACTCTATCCTATGATGTATTATGACAAAAATCCCTGAAAAATGGCAGTATTGTAGGGTATGCTTACACTTCATCATCTCGTCTTGATGTAGCGTTGCCAGTTGAAAAACTTATGTTCAGGAACATCAAATTCCGAGTTTTATCGCCGAAGCATCCCACTTAGGAACTTTGACCTGCATTTTTTCATGAATAAATTAAGCGTAACGAGATGCACAAGCTAAAACAGAAAAGAGAAACTCATTCACAAACTACAGCGACAACAACAGTGCGGAAACTAAACCTGATGGATAGATTAAAAGAACAAACACTGATGGAAAATCGAAATGTCTGTTTGTGTTTGCAAATAGGGAAACTCAGCCACAAACTACACTAAAAGAACAGTATACGGAAACTAAATCCCTTGATGAAAAAATACAAAGAAGAAACGCTTTTGGGAAATGCAAGACGTCTATTTGTCGAGAGCTCGAGATAAAAATGAATATAACAGGTCTCGTGGAGATGTTATTGACCTCACGCCGCGTCGTCTCGGCGCATACGGACTGAATGGGACCTGATTGAAAGCCAGCCGAGCGGCTCCCAGAAATGCGGCTCACTCGTCTCCCAATATGCGCCGTTTTCCGCACCTGCAATCAAGTCCTTCAGAATGCCAGCCGAAGGAAAACATTGAAAGGCAGACCGTTGGGTGACAGAAAATATAACCGATGCTCATGATACACAAACCGTTGGGTGGAAAGTAAATCTCACCTTTGTTCATGACACTCAGATGCACGGACAGAAAATCTTATAATTCATGATACACATTGTTCATGATACACTTTGCTCATGATACAGTTAAGTGACAGAAAATCTTACTGTTGTTCATGATACACAGACCGTTGGATGAGAAGGAAATCTCACCTTTGTTCATGACACTCAGATGCACGGACAGAAAATCTTATAATTCATGATACACATTGTTCATAATACACTTTGCTCATGATACAGTTAGGCGACAGAAAATCTTACTGTTGTTCATGATACACAGACCGTTGGATGAGAAGGAAATCTCACAATTGTTCAATACGAAACAAAATTGTGTCAAGGGTTTGTTGTACTTTAATTGTCATGAGGGACGTGGCATAGAAAGCACTAAATTAAAAAATATTCATTTTCTGGTTCTAGCATACGTGAAGGAAAACAACTACTTTGGGCAGATACCCAAGATAAATTTTTACGCAGACTGAGTTTCAGTGTGAAAAATTAAATATCCTTTTTTCTTTAATCATTTCAAGAGTTGTGGTACTTTGTAAAGACCACCATAAGGAATGTCAAAAATGCCGTAGAGCGTACGTTTGGTAACGTTCTTTTTAGCAAAAGTTTTTCACAAAAGCATTCGAGAGTGAATGTTGAATCATGTAAAATACGTTTCTTTATGTCTCCTTACAAATCGTGTCCGTAGAGTGAACGTTAGGCAATGCTATTTTCAATGATCGGGCCTCCCGAAAGGGCTAGAGCGTAAAATTTTGGCCTCGGATGTTCATATTTTGTTACCATGTAGTGAGAGGCCCCAACGGTTGGGGAATTTTTGAGTTAATCATTGAAGTTTGTGTCCCACAACTGCCGAGTGTTACAATGATATTCTTGAGGGTTTCATTATTTAATTTAAATCAATCAACAGAATTTGTGTCCCATAATTTCTAAGTTTTACAAAAATAACCTTGATAGTTTCGTAATATAACTTGAAAAATAATTATGCTTTCAGAATGAAGAATATTCATATGGAAGCACGAGCTTCTGAACTCTGGTGTTAGCAAATTGTTTTTCAAACAGGGGTTTTCTAATTAGTTTATTCCCCCTCTGATTCAGCAATGACTAACCTCATGCCCACATCGCCCTAAAACGCAACCGCTCACATGATCATAGAAATATAAAATTTCGTGCCACCTTAAACCTATTTCATGCCACCTGAAATCCAAACACATATCAATGTAAAACTCAATCACTCACACATGTCTATTAAGTGTAAAATTTCATCTCACCTTACACCCACGCCCATTTCATTCCAAAACTCAATCACTCACACATGTCTATAAATATGTAAAATTTCATCTCACCTTTCACCCATGCCCATTTCATTCTAAAACTCAATCACTCACACATGTCTATAAAAATGTAAAATTTCATCTCCCCTTACACCCATGCCCATATCGTTCTAAAACTCAATCACGCACACATGTCAACAGAAATAGAAAACCTCACACTACCTTAAAACCATTTCTACTCCAGGAGTGCGGACGTACGATCTTCGCCCCAAGTCCGACCCTCTGCTGCCCCTGACTTGCCAACAGCGATGTTTGCTGAATATCAACTTGAACACCTCGATATGTGCGGCGGAAGCCAGCGCTGGTATCACTCTAGGCACTTGTCTCTCGACCGGCCCACCCGCTAACTCCAGAAACGACTGCTCAAACAGTGAAATCAAACCTGAGTGTCATAAGTGCGGGCGCAGGAACTGCTGCGGGATACGATGTGAGGTTCGTGCGAAAAATATTCTTACATAAGTTTATTGAACAATAAAATGAAATCAGTTTCTGGAAAAAATTGCTACTTGCAGGATTTGATTACATGATTAACAGAAATCATTTCCACTTACGTAAGTTAATAGCATAGTAAAGAGAAATCACATTTGAAAGGAAACCATTTACTCAAGTTTTTGGCATAGTGAAGTGAAATTATTTCATAACGGAGATAATCTACAGAGGTTTACTCCATGGTACAAATACATAATTTCCTGAAAAATACCACCACTTACTCAAGTTTATTTCAAAGCGAAAAGAAATTATTTTCGGGAAAGTAATTCCTCTCACTGATGTTTGTTGTGAAATGAATAGAAATCATTTACTGAAGAAATTGACCAAAATTTGCCTGTGAATCTTTGCGCAGGAATACTTTTTAGTTTGAAACATGTACGAACATGTGTGTATAAACCTTGTTAGTTGCATATTCGTTTATACCGCCGAAAAATTTAATTAAGTCTTAATATAAGACATCAATAATGCTATGTTAGGACGTTCGTATCGATTAAAGCATTCTTGAAATTTACTTAAATAGATTCCACGAGTGAAATTTGAGAGAAAAATCCTCTCAAACTCAAACGGAATTGTAAATAAGTATCTCGAACGATGGTGAGTTCTCTCACTAATAATGGAAATTTCATTTTATTTCATTTTATAAGCTGTAGGAATGCAATGTTATTTTCTTCCTTAAAAACTGAGGTAAATCCTCAAGAATAAACGGTCGAGCAATTGAATGAACTTAAAATATGCATTAGTTCAAGAAAATATACCGAAATTCAATAGCCAAAAGATCGATCGACAACTAACTTATCAGGAAATAAGAGTATATCCCAACTGAGCACTTAACATAACAAACAAAAATTGAATCAAACATGACGCTTTTGCTGAATTTTTAATTAAAACAGAGGTTTTTAAATCTCTCAGATATTTCTAGAGAATTCATTGTAGCATTTAAATAAAGTCTAAAGGGAGGCGAACAATAAGAAAGAAAATACAAGCTAAATCAAGCAAATCTTTCGAATTAAATTCTAACAATTTTGCCCCAATGTTTCAAAAGTTTCAAGAATGAGCTCATACCGCAGTGGTTTCGTAAAGCTGAATGTCAAATTATTTGATAAATAGTGGAAATATGGCTTCATTTCATTTCAAGATAAAAAGCAAAACGCAGTGGATGTTCGGTTGCTTTTGATCATTATTATAACAGTTTGCCTAATAAGAACACGTATAGAATAATTCAAAAAAGTTTGCTCTCTAACATTCATTTTTAAGGGTTATTAACTTCATATTTTCTATTAACAGAACAGGGGAAAACACTAAATGCTGCCAATTTTCACACACTTATTATTCAAAAGCAGTGTTGTTCATGAGTTTAGCCTTACTTGATACAAAATTTTTTCTTTTATCAGTTCCTAAAAAATTCCGAAGCTTGCGTTGTCGATCATTTCACTCAGGTGTCTAGAGCAAGAAACATGCCCATCTGACTTGCGTAGGACGGAAGTTTTCTAAATTAATTCCCACGTTGCACTTCAAATATTGAGAACACAAACAGATTGTGATGTTTAGAACACTGAATTCCATGCGTGAAGTGAGCGGCTGGGCGATGGTGAGCCTGCACACTCTTGCCCTCGTCAACACGCCCCTTTTCTTCGCATGACCGAAATGTTATAGCGGTGGATGATTAGTGAAGTACAACAGTGAAATATTATGGCGGTGGATTATAAGTGGAATATTATAGTGGAATAATATAGTGGGGGATTATTAGTGGAGTGTTATTGTGTAACATTGTAACGAAGAATTATTAGTGAAATATTGTTGTGGAAAATCATAGCGATGAACTATTAGTGGAATATTATGACGAAATTTTTAAGCGGTGGATTATTAAAGTTATATTTTAATGGTTAATGTTATTGCGATGTATTATTAATAGAATATTATAACGATGGATTATCAATGGATTATTACAGTGTAACATTACATCGACGGACTACTTCCAAGTCGCCATCTGACATATATAAGTTCGTTTCCTCAGGTGTGCCCTAGGCTGTGCTGGGAGCTCCCTACCATCGCAGAAGGCGAAGTCAGCACCCTCCTGTGGCCCAACCGCAATCCTCGCGAATCAACCTGCTTTGGGCACTGGCAGTGCATTAACAAGGAAATTACAAGGGCGGCCATATACAGCGCAGGGGACATTGAACTACCCTCCGACTCTAAGTTGTGGCTCAACCTCACGGTGGTGTACGCCTCCGGTGACGAGCTTGTGTCATACTTTGACGCCATCAACATACAGGACGTGGCGAGCCTGTCTGTTGGAAATTACATTGGTGGAACCGCGGGTAATTTTTGGGAAGCGCCGTTCTCCAACAGGGCGTATGGAGCGCCTCCCGAGAGCAACTGCTTGTTCTTCTATTATCCGGCGGGTAATTGCTCCGCTGCTGGAGTTCTTTCGTACGAGGAACAAATTGAGGTAAATGCGACCGCTCCAATACGGGGGGCTCTGTCGTGGGTGAGTGAGTGTCGGCCGGACCTTGAGGAGAAAATGGTCACCCAAATACTTTACTTTGTGTCCCTGAACCAAACTGCTCTTCAGGAATTGAAGGATCGCGCCAACAGCACTGACCCGTGTGACTTAATTTAATTGAAAACGACCAAATATCAAGGACGTGGCGAACTTTAATAACGATGAAAATACCACATCTGTAGGGAGGATCGAACGTAAACAAATGCCGAGGATGTTAATGAACTTTAAAGATGAAAACACCACATCTGTAGGGAGGATTGAATGTGACTAAACATCGAGGATATTTTAAATTTTAATTGGGAAAATGTCCCACAGAGGATGTTTTATATTTGTTTCCCCTCACAATGTAAGCGATTTTCTTACAGTAAGCTGGTTGCATGTTGAGTAAATTTGAGTAGCTGTAGCATTTCAAGTTGCTTTGAGCGAGGGCATCTCCACAACTACCTTGGCTGCCGTTTCGTGTTTCTAACGAACGTGAGGAAAAAACAGTTAAAGTTCTGAAGCATAAGTTATGCTTCATAGCATTATTATTTTCTCGAGTAAGTTTGAGAAGATCAGGGGATGAGAAACTTGCCGAATAGTATTCGACATTTCAATTTTACTTCATTATTGAAAAGAAAATTAAAGAAAGACATATATTAAAAGGGATTAAAATAGAATTAAAAGGGCGATTTTTAGGAAATCTAATTCGCAAGATAAAAAGAAGAACCAATATAAAAGGGAACATTCTTTTGATAACAAACGTTTAGGAATCTCCGATTCCATCATCAGTGCTGTAAAACAGAAAAAAAAGCGACAATGAACAAATTGCGAAAGAGCTATAAGAATATAATATCAATATACCTACATTGAACGAAAATAGCTAAGCCTAACCATTAAAAAATAAAATTTCTATCCAACATTCGAAGCCATACGTACACATGCACCTAAATTCTAGCAATCAAACCAACACACAATAACATCTACACAAAGTAATAGGACCACACACACACACACACACACATCCGAACACACTCCTATTCACACAGTTGGGGTAATATTTAATTTAATAATGACCAAAGTGCGATGAAATTAAATATTGCCCCAACTGTGTGAATAGGAGTGTGTTCGGATGTGTGTGTGTGTGTGTGTGTGTGTGGTCCTGTTACTTTGTGTAGATGTTATTGTGTGTTGGTTCGATTGCTAGAATTTAGGTGCATGTGTACGTATGGCTTCGAATGATGGATAGAAATTTTATTTTTTAATGGTTAGGCTTAGCTATTTTCGTTCAATGTAGGTATATTGATATTATATTCTTATAGCTTTTTCGCAATTTGTTCACTATCGTTTTTTTTATGTTTTACAGCACTGATGATGGAATCGGAGATTCCGAAACGTTTGTTATTAAAGGGATTAAAATATGAAGAAAAAATCAATCTGCGAACAGATTGATGGATAAACAAAAATAAAATATGTAATCATACAAATGAAACTATTGAATAACAAGTAAATAATATCAAGTTGATGAATGCACCAAATTAAATTTTCATGATTGAATATTTTTAAGAAATGAATTTCATCTATAGTGCTAATTGCCAGCGCAGTTTTGAAATAACTTTTCTAGCCATGAAATTTTCTTGAAATTTATTTCATTCTGAAAGAACAATAATTTTTCAAGTTTTGTAATGAAACCATCAAGGTTATTTTTGTAAAACTCAGAAATTGTGGGACTCAAACTTATTGATTGATCTAAATTTTGTAATGAAACCCTCAAGAATATCATTGGAAGACTCGGCAATTGTGGTACACAAACTCCAATGATTAACTCAAAAATTCCCCAACAGTTGGGACATCCTCTCACTACATGGTAACATAATATGAACAGTCGAGACCAAAATTTTACGCTGTAGCCCTTTCGAAAAATCTTTCGAAAGGTCGAATTTTACGCTGTAGCCCTTTATCGTTGAAAATAACATTGCCAAACGTTCACTCTACGGACACGATTTGTAAGGAGATATAAACAAACGCATTTTACATGATTCAACATTCACTCTCTAACCCGTTTGTGAAAAACGTTTGTTAAAAAGCACGTTACCAAACGTACGCTCTACGGCATTTTTGACATTCTTAATGGTGATCTTTACTAAGTACCATTACTCATGAAATGATTAAGGAAAAAATGATATTTGTAATTTTTCACACTGAAACTCAGTCTGGGTAAAAATTGCTCTTGGGTATTTGCCCAAAGTAGTTGTTTTCCTTCACGTATGCTAGAAGCAGGAGATGAATATATTTTATTTTAGTGCTTTCTCTGCCACGTCCCTCATGACAATTAAAGTGCAACAAACCCTTGACACAATTTTGTTTCGTATTGAACAATTGTGAGATTTCCTTCTCATCCAACGGTCTGTGTATCATGAGCAACAGTAAGATTTTCTGTCACCTAACTGTATCATGAGCAAAGTGTAACATGAACAATGTGTATCATGAATTATAAGATTTTCTGTCCGTGCATCTGAGTATCATGAACACAGGTGAGATTTCCTTTTCACCCAATTGTCTGTGTATCATGAGCATCGGTTATATTTTCTGTCACCCAACGGTCTGCCTTTCAATGTTTTCCTTCGGCTGGCATACTGAAGGACTTGATTGCAGGTGCGGAAAACAGCGCATATTGGGAGACGAGTGAGCCGCATTTCTGGGAGCCGCTCGGCTGGCTTTCAATCAGGTTCCATTCAGTCCGTCTGCGCCGCGACGACGCGGCGTGAGGTCAATAACATCTCCACGAGACCTGTTATATTCATTTTTATCTCGAGCTCTCCACAAATAGACGTCTTGCATTTCCCAGAAGCGTTTCTTCTTTGTATCTTTTCATCAGGAGATTTAGTTCCCGTATACTGTTCTTTTAGCGTAGTTTGTGGCTGAGTTTCCCTATTTGCAAACATAAACAGACATCTCGATTTTCCATCAGTGTTTGTTCTTTTAATCTATCCATCAGGTTTAGTTTCCGCACTGTTGTTTTCGCTGTAGTTTGTGACTGAGTTTCTCTTTTCTGTTTTAGCTTGTGCATCTCGGTGCGCTTAATTTATTCATGAAAAAATGCAGTTCTAAGTTACAATGTGGGATGCTTCGGCGGTAAAACTCGGAATTTGATGTTCCTGGACAAAAGTTTTTCAACTGGCAACGCTACATCAAGACGAGATGATGAAGTGTAAGCATACCCTACAATACTGCCATTTTTTAGGGATTTTTGTCATAATACATCATAGGATAGAGTATATCCTCGAAGTATACAGTATTAGAATACATATTTAAATAGACATTGTGAAATTCATGTAAAAATCGCCGTCATGTGTTTTCGAGTGGAAACAATTCTGTAGCAATTGAGGTGTGCGCAAACCCAAGACACCTGCGCACTCACCTGCATTTGTGTGACTGAATTCGATATCAGGGGCTAAACTTTTGTATGTTTTACGTTCTTGAAAGACGGAAAAAAATTGATTCGTTTTCGTGGTTGCTCTACAGGGTGATTTTCCGACCTAAATTCTCAACTTTTAGCATTCTCCCCTAAATTTTGAACATGCAAAAATCTGCCAGATGCTCTGAAATTTTTGTGTGTGTATGTGAGGAGGGAGGGATGAAAGTTTCAAACTTGATTTTGACGAGAAAGACATCACGTCACGTCGCCAAGTCGACAGGTGAAATTTTACTGCCAGCTGTACGGCTACTACAACGCGAAATATTTTAAAAAACAGTTTTTAATGCAAATAAATTAATCAAGCCCTTGATGAATGAATCAAGCCCCTGAAACCTATAGATAAATCCAGCCCTTGATGGATATGAATAAATCCAGCCTTGTAAATGTAGAAAAATTGAGCCCCTGATAGATGTCAATAAATCTAGCCCTGGATAGATAAAGCATTATTGACTGCTCGAAGCACGTTTTTGCAGGTTAGCTGAACTTAGAATATTTTTCTCTTTATTCCCATCAAAAAATTTGACAGTTTATCTCAACACTGGGGCTTAAAACATCAAACCAAATCTCAAAAGTAGTTATTTGTTTTTCAGACTTGAATATTTCAAATCATGTTTGAATATTAGTGATGTAAAAACTATTCTCACTGCCAAAATGTGAGTATAAGATTTATATTCTATACGAGGGACAATAGAGGATGCAAATCTCCAAACGAGCCTTGAGTGAAATTTGTTTTCTTGATTACAAGATGACAAAAATTCGATGTTCCTCCAACCTTAACATGGAAATGGGGTAATAAATGCTGACGAACTCCTTCTTAACAGTCCACATTGGAATATTCGACAGGTAGTTCAGAATTGGTACCATTGAACAACACATAGTGGAGGATAGTTCTAATCTTTGGGGTGAATAGTGAGAACACCTTCTAGATCAGGGGTTCCTAACCCTAATTCTCGCCCGCACCGCTAAAGAAATTTCATTCGAACCCCTCACCCTCTGAAATAAAAATGCCAACATATAGCCAATTTCTCATTTTTAGGTGGACTTTTCCCGCATGCCCTGAAGTAAAAATGGCAACATCTGGTCAATATCCTATTATTAATGTGGAATTTTCTCGCACCCCTTGAAATAAAAAATGTCAACATACAACCAATATTCCATTTTTTACCTGAACATTTCTCGAATTCCTTGAAATGTTTTCTCGTACCCCCAGGGGGGGGCGAGCACCCCAGGTTGGGAACCCCTGCTCTAGATAGGCTGAATAAGGGACTGATAATTCTGAACACGGAGGGACAAAAATGGTAAGGCATGGGACAGACAAGCCTAAACATGGGACAGACAAGCCTTAACATGGGGCAGACAAACCTAAATATGTGGCAGACAAACGTAAACATGGGACAAACAAACCTAACATGGGACAGACAAGCCTTAACATGGGACAGACAAGCCTGAACATTTGACAGACAAGCCTAAACATGGGGCAGACAAACCTAAACATGGGACAAACAAACCTAACATGGGACAATCCTAAACATGGGACAGACAAGCTGTGACATGGATCAGATAAAACCGAACGTGGGACGGACAAGTTTGAATTTGGTACAGATAAGTCTGAACACTGATGTAAAAATTTGGTTTGGAATGAGGCAGATGAGCTCAAAAATGAGACAGATACGCATGAATAGGGAAATGATTAGACTTGGAAATAAGCTGTTTTTTCCTTCTTACGCACTGAAAAGTTTGATGCCGATATGTGACTGATTTGTATTTGATATATGACTGTTATGTGAATGATATGTGGCTGATATGTCACCAATATGTGACGGATATACGAATGCTGACTGATATGTGGCTAATATGTAACTGATTTTGCCACAATTCAAATGCTAAATTATCGTTAACGCCTTGAACACTACGGTTTAACAATAACATTTCTGCAGTAGTGCACAATGATTTTATCCTTTCTCCTTTACATCGCTGCTATCTTATTTCAATTTTCTTCACGCAAATGTTTCTGTAAGTGAAGCCTTCCAAGAAAAAGTTATTACTTGATTTTTCACGAAGTGTAAAATTATCTTCAAAGAATTATCGCACTACATAGAAGCTTAGAGTGCATCCGATCGTATTTACTGATTACTTAATTAATAGTGTGTGCGGGCTGCATCATGCCTTAGAAAATTAGGTACACATTGCATTTGGTGCATTGTTTAGTGAGGTAAATTGATCAACTTCCTCCCTTATATTGTGGCTTTCAGTAATACGAAGTATTTAATAAACCTTCTACACGACTTAAATTGTTTTTCTAACCCTTGTACTAAATGGTGCTGAAAAAACTGTTGTGAATTTTTTCAAGAGAAATGCGCACTCTGCATAACGCTAGATTGTAAAAATAGAATTCAGAGCATTTATTTTAAAAAGATGTAAATAGAAATTGTAAGAGATATTTTTGTATATGAAAATTTGCCAACATGTAACAATAGACAGGATTTGGAAGCAGATTTTATTCCATCAAAAAATTCAGTTTTCTACCATCACTGATGAATGAATATGGGAGAATACAAGCCCCGCTGAGCCATGAATGGCCGTCGTGCAAAACGACCATTTCGATTGGTATGCCACTCAACAGTTGTTTGGAAAAAACTCGCATAATTTTCCATATGCCGTCAGTTGAAGCGAACAACGTTGTATTTTTTATCGCAATGTCAAAAGGGATCGGAAATTTAATTTGAATAACAAACATTCCTGAATTCAACGTCGGTTTACGCTTGTCAACGTGAAGTTTCGAATTTGGTTCTTTAAATTTGATGGGGTTGTGATACTTTAATTTCGAATTAATTGCAATGAAGGAAATTTCTTTTCAACACCCATCGATATCTATCAGTCCCCAAATTAACTCCATGAGCTTCCATATTTTCCTCTTTATAACATGGCCACCACTTTATTTTTCCATTTACACCATGGCAATCATTTAATTTTTTCGTTGACATTATTTCATTCCCTTTCAAGAAAACACACTTCAGAATACGATGTATTTCATCGCTGAATTCTGTTTTTTCAAATACTTTTGCTCGGGTTAGCATGCATATATTACGAATATATCTGCCGCTGTCCAAAACTTCCAATCTCGACGAGCAAACAACTCAATATTCCAATTGGGAACCACACCAGGCCTTGCTCTGGTATGAAATTGAATATCTCCCGTTGCATGTGAGGTTAGTGACGATTTATTCTGAATTTATCCAGAACATTCAATCAACGCATCCACGCTCGGCAAGATGACGGGCATCACTGTTCACAGAATTGGAGCTCGCTCAGCGACAACAATGTTCAAATTGAATTGCTCGAGCATTCCGACAACAGGGAGAGGTGGTGTGTTTTTGGACACTTATATATCCTAATATCCAGGAGAAGACATCACTTGTATCGTACGCGAGAGCCTGATACGACAAGGATAAACTGGTGTCTCCCGCGCAACGCAAGGAACGTTTATCTGATCTGCAAAACTGCTCGCGCTATCTGAACTGCGTCGCATTGAGCTCTGCTATTTGCAGTTTGGTGAGATCGGCACATCAAAGGAAATATTGAGCTATTAAGCATCGTACCCTACGACTCCTCAGCGTACGAATTCCAGTCTGGTTAGAGAACTGCAGATAATTCGCTTAGTCCACGATAGGTGTGTTGTTGTGAAATGTGGGATTTTTTTTCTTTAGCAATTTGAATTCAGCGTTCTGAATGCGCTCGTTTTCAAAAGTCTTTTTCAAAATTGCAATAAAAAAGAATGAAATGACTGCAAGCTTGTGTGACAAAATAGACATTAGTTCTAAGTGTAAAATTAACCAAAAGAAAAATGCAATTTTTCTAGAGCTTCCAACAACCGTGATAGCTTGATAGTTAACTTGACAAGACGCGTCATATAACGGTTTCCAAACAGTTATATAACACTTATATGTGCGAAAGATGTTATGCCATACAACTGAAAAAGAATAAATATTTAACATTTAAATGATTTTCGCAATCAAGAAGTATAGATTTCAAAAGCGTGAGAATTAAATAGCTACTTCTTTTGTACATGCTAAAGGTGCCTTGTTTGTGTATTATTTTTCTGGGGCACACCAATACTACCATGTTGTTTTATACACGAATATTGATGGAATATTCTGCACTGTTGTTCATTAATCTTAGCAGAAAAGGAGAGCTATCAGTATCAGCTCATGATTGCTCTGATTGCGAACCACTCTAGGTGCAAAATCTTCCCGTTGACACAAGGAAATAATAGCATAATTTGCGCCCATTCCCTCCTGCTGAAAGCTTCTGAAATCTGATGAGCTCAATGGAGTCCTGAGGGAAGGAGTAGATGAATTTTCCGTGCTAAATGGAGCACTTAAAGCTATCGAGGCGTAGTTCAAAGCTCTGGACCTTATGGTTGTATGAAGGGTCGAAACGATGACCATATGATACTAAAGCTCTCGTTACAGATTGGAAGGCAGTCTCGTTTGAAGGCCCTTGTCTACTTTAGAAACCATGGGTCTCACGCTCACAGCTAAAAGCTTTTACGTTCGTAACATATAGCCCACTTTGCGTTTAATGGCGGCAGCATTTTACTTGAGAGCAATTTGGATGGTCTTAAATCTCAGAGAATGCCGAGTTTGCTCTGATATCGCTTCGAGGTTACTTAACTCCAGATAGACACCGCAGTAAAATATGAATGAGAAGACGATCTCACGAAGATTAGAATTGTGCCACAGGGGCATTTTACAAATCAATTTCGTTGTTCAAGATCCAATTCCATGAACAAACTGGTATTTCGACACCTTATGCCTACCATTGTATTTTGGTGAGTGGATTTGCGGAACATTTGTGGCTACTGATGATTGGTGGGATTGTAATGGGAAAATGGTCGGGAGAGGGATGCACCTTGAGTGCCAAGCGCGTCTGTCTAAACATGAGAGATTTTTTTGTCAATGGAAAATTTAACAATAATGTTTCCAGTAATAATGAACAATAGTCACGAAATTTTCTATTCCTGGCTTACTGTTGCGCTACTAAATGCATGCGCCAGTATTTACATCTCATTTTGACACAAAAATTTGCACACGGTGAACACTTGCAGGCATTCAATATAAGTTCCAATAAAAAATTAATCTTGTGATGATTACTGGAGTTTTTCTCCTTTATTTAGGTTTTGCAAATAATGAGCTCATGATGATCACTATCCTGATAATGACCAAGAAAGAGTCTTTTAGTTAAAATTAAAGCACTGAATTGCGTTTGTTGTCGAAAACGGTATGAGAAGAGAGAGGTTGAGGTTCTGAATGAGGCTGAGATTTGGCGAGAATTCTAAACACTTTGGTTAACATTTTTATTATCTGTTAGTTTGAAATTCTGGTGACGCCAGAAAAATTCAATAAAAGCATTCTCGATGCAGCGGTTTGTCTAAGGATTCCAAGATTTGGAGTTGTATTTTTCATGAATTTGATTCACACACTCTATCTCATGACAATTGGCACTTTGCTAGTGTTAACGCTCAGTATTTAATTGAGACCTATGTGTGATTCCTGTATTTGTTCGATGATGTAATCGGTGATTGAATTTATAATTTAATTTCTAATATTTAATTCAAAACGCTAAGTATAACATTTGACCTAATGTTCCTGTGTTTGTTCAACAGTGAAATCTAAGCTTAATTTACAATGCTGAGTATTTAAATTTGAGATTTGATGTTCTTGTGTTTATTCAATGATATAACTTCGATTTAATGTTCACGTTATCGAACAACTAAAATATGGATACTCGCGTGTATGAGAAGGTTTCTGCTTTCTTCCCTATTTTCGCTCATGAGTTCGGTTATGAAGAAGTTTGTTTTTGAGAGATTTCCTTTGTCTGAGCAGTATGTAGGTTACTTTTTATGATTACACCCAGGAAATTATAATAAATGAGCAGCTCTCACTAAAGATGATTGATCATTGATGATATTTATTTTTATGAAATTGATGATTTTTATCAATTATTTTTATCAATTGATGATATTCATTTTAACACTGCGGACCCTGAAAAAAGCAGAGTTTGCAGTAGACATTTCACGGACATGAATATGCAAAATTTGGGAGATGTTTTTATTCATAGGAATTATATTCAGGTGACTGGAAAAATTGTGTTGTTCACAGTGTCATATTTTGATCGTTACCTGAAGAACTTTTTCCGTAAACTGCGTGTTGTGGGAGACAGAAATATAACAAAAGTTAATCAACACGAAAAAAAACATCAGTAGCCCCGGCAAATCAAGTTCCCGAGATGAACCTTTCAATAAAAAGTGAAGAGTTTGTTCACAATTACGCAAAAAAATGTTCCGAGCTCAAATAGTTGAACGGCGTAAAATCTCAATTGCATGTCAGATGTGTCTTCGCAACTTACAAAAATTGACTATTTTTTGTGTGAAAACTTATTGTTTTGAGCATAGAAATAACAAGAATTTTCGATATTAAGTTTCATAACTGAAAGGAAACTTTCAGTTTTTAGAATCGAAAAATGAAGGAAACTTGCAGTTTTGAGCATGGAAACTGCAGGAATGTGCTATTTTGAGCATGAAAATTAGAGGAAGCTTGCAATTTTAGCACGTATTATAATTTCAGGAAGCTAACAGTGAGCCTGACAATTTTAGAAGGGAAATTGCCGGAAGCTTGGGAGGAATTAGCTTGCAAATTCCTTCTGTGAAACCACCTCTTCCAAAAAAGTGTACATACAAATACTGTGCATCTGGGTAAAGTAATTTTACAGTTTGTAAATTTTTCTGTAATTCAACTCTCTGCGAGAGAACACGCTAACGCAAGCAATGGTGGAAAAAAATGGTATCCATGGGAATAATTTTAGAGAAATGATGGTTCCAACTGAGCCCCACAGCCCAATGAATGTAAAATAGTTGCAAGAAGCGGGAGAATGTCAGGAAAAAGTGCTAACAGTGTTTTGTTTGCCAGATTAACCTTACTGTTAAACTTAGAACAAATATTTCGAAGGTAATTTCACATTGTCGTTAAAGTTGGAACAAATTTGTCAAAGATCATTTTGCATCTTGTTATCAACAATGCTGTTAAACGTGGAACAAATTTTTCGAAGATAATAATGTATTACACTCTCGACATTGCTGTTAAATTTGGAAAAATGTTTTCAGGGATAATCTTGCATTGCGGTATCAACACTACCGTTGAAGTTGAAGCAATTTGAATCAAAATAATTTCCCATTGCAGTATCAACATTGCTGTTAAAGTTGCTAAAGAACAAATTTTTGGAATATAATTTTATACTGCGATTTGAACATAACCGTTGGGGTTGAAACAAATTGAACCAAAATGATTTTGCATTGCGGTTTCAACATTGCACTTAAAGTTTGTCAAATTTTTCGAAGATAATTTTGCATCAACGTATCTACATTACTGTTTGATTTGGAGCAAATTTATCTAGAAATTCTTGTCAAGGCTGGTTAGAACATCTTTTTAGAACTGAGTCATGTTAAAGGTACAGAGCATCGAGTACATCAACACGCAATTTAACATTAATCATTGAAATGTGGTGAAGGAGACTATGAATTTTCACAGGGTCATCACCATCAAACACACAACATGGTCACATTCACTCACCTCCTTCTTTCAGGCCACAATTTCAGCTCATTTTTTTTTGGTAGAGTTATTATACCATGATTAAATGGCAGAGTTCTTAAACCATGACAGAGTTATAATACCGTGATTATACGGCAGAGTTCTAGCAATGTAACAGAGTTATAATACCGTGGTTATATGACAGAGATCTTGCGCCCTGACAGAGTTATAATCCGTGATTATAAGGCAGTTATTATACTGTGATGTTTAATACTGTGATTAAATAACAGATTTCATTCACCGTGACAGAGTTCCAATACCTCGATGATGTAACAGAGTTGAAAGAACCATGCTTATTTGGCAGAGTTGCAGTCCAACTTGTTTGCAGTACCTCTGCAAGCTGTTCTGCGTATTTGCTTTGAATCGCTAAAATGATGTAAAAAATGAATTGATAGCGCAACCGAAAATTTAGCAGCAAAAAGCTATTTTCTGATGTTCCTATGTTGTGAAAATTACTGAAAGCTTTTCAATTTCTTTTTCCTTAAATTATTGTTATGTCTTGTTTGGAAAAAATTATTTTGATTTAATAAATGCCATTTCCAAAATTTCAAAACGTAGGCCTACATGAGCCATTGTTTCAAATTGAAGTAATGGTTTTAAGCCAATTTTTCGTTTGTATCTAATTCTTCTCATAAAATATGTGAAGCAATCGAAATATCCCATTTAACATAAGGAGCGTGCGGGCGTAACTGGATCAAATATTCGGTGCGTAAAAGTGCATTCCTCCCAGAAATATTCTCTGACCGGCCTAATTCATTCAAATAAATAGTACTGGTAGCCACAGTTCCTTCAAACAATCAGAGAAAGACTGTAATTCCATCAATCATTCAGTGCAAGGTAGAATATTTTCCTCAACCAATTAGTGAAAGCCGGTGTGATTCCATCAAAGATTCAGGACGAGGTAAAACATCTTCATCAAACAATCAGTGTTGATTGGCGCAATTCTATCAAACAATCAGAGGAAGTTGGCGTAATTCCATCAAGCGATCAGTGCTGCTGTTGTTATCACTTTAAATAATCGAACAGCCAGTGCGCACATCCATCAAACAACGTCTCAGAGCGCCATCCTGCGAGACATCTCATCTTGCATCACATAGCAACTGCCACTCTTACTTCGCCTGCTGCTTTGATCCATTCCTCAACACCAGATTTGCTTCACCTACAGCATCGAAGCGGCTTAATGAAATTCCTCTAGTTCGTACAGATTGCATCAAAGTGAAATTTTCTCCCCGTCAGCGCAATGTTAGTAATTTTCTACGACTCAGAGTAAATTTTTCTATAAAGAGGATATCTACATGCAAGTGAATGATTTTACTCGATAGTCACAGGTATGGAAGAGGATTGAGGGACTGAGCATAAGTGTTTGGTGCGCTTGTCATCTGCTGTGAAAACACAACTTGGCTATGTTAATCAGGGTTGGCTCAAAATGTAGACACAGTTTTTTAATGTTAATAGGGGTTAGCTCACGATGTAAAATAACTTTGTGATGTTAATAAGGCATGGTTTAATTTATAAAACACAACTTTGTAATGTTTATCAGGGCTGCTCATGCTGTAAAGCAGAGCTATGTTACAGAATTGTGGTTGCTAATACCGTTGACGTAGGTCTGATATACTGAATGAACTTAATTATACTGTTGTAACTGATGTAAATGAGGTCCAGATCAGGTTTTGAATAGTTGATGACGCAAAAGATTTACTCGTTAATCCTTAATTACTGGAGAAAAGAGTCGTTGAGTTTAAATCCTTCAATTCATCTCATTTCACCTCTGAAAATTTAAAGCTTCGGCATTTCTCTTCAATTATTTCGAATGTTGATGGCGCATGGGGCAGAACATTGGATTCTAACTAATCACAAATCGGCATGTGATTAACAGCCATTGGCTTCATTTGTTCGTAAATCGGATAAAATTTTGTTATTTACACTGAAAATTGGTTGCACCCGTAAAGTTACGTAGGTTAATTGCTCAAAACGTTGGGGAAACAAGGAGAAAAATCAAGCATACTGTTATATCTCAGGATGTGCCTTATAAAGTGAATGCCACCGGATGTCTTTGTCTGGCTAGGCTTCGTATGTCTCGGTCACTATCCGTGGGCGGAAACGACCCGACCGCCGGAAGATCTTTGTTGCTTGCGCTTGCCTGACTTCCGGATAAGACTATTATATAGAGGAAGCTGTAAGCGACGGAGCTAGTATATGAATAAGTGCCTTGCTGAGCGTATCATTCTCCTACTCTGGTAGCCATCAAGCTACCGATACTGTAGTTTGCTGCTACAGCTAAAATACATCATGTTGTGTAGAAAGAAACGACACAACACATACGAACGGTTATTTTCACGTTACGTTACCGTAGAAACCAGAACCCATTCCAAAAAGTCTCCAATTTTTATAAAAATGAGACTAACAGAAAAACTACGATGACACAATGAAAATTGTTTTCCTATATAGTTATGAAAAAACTTTCCTAAACTCACGTTAATTTGGTCATTGAGTTGAAGCATTTGGCCAGAAAAAAAACAAGCTAGAGTCGATATAACCGTTCACCAGTAAGCTGATCTAGACGAAGTGTTTCAGTGCTTCAATGCTCACTCAATTCCAAGCGTGCTCAGGTTTACGCGAGGGGATAAGTGAGCTCTGTTATGCTGTGTCATTCGAAGAATATTGGATTACCGACTCTCTGAGATACGCTCTTTGTCACTTCACAGCGCGGCGTAGACGCCCGTGTTTTGGCAGACCAGCAAACGCCCGTGTTTGGCAGACCAGCAAACGCCCGTGTTAGGTAGACCAGCAAACGCCCGTGTTTGGTAGACCAGCAAACGCCCCCGTGTTTGG